>SOMO01000163.1:105528-120916 GCA_028128575.1 Paedocypris carbunculus
ACCATATTTAAGGCGAGCGCGAGTTGAGGACCAGTGCGAAGTATTGTTTTGCCGAGTCAAACATACCGAGCGTTTTGGATTACTTTTGCCCTGTGTTCTTTTGACCTACGCTTTGGACTGCTCTCTTGATAGCTTGCTTGTTGCCCCGACCTCTCTGCCTGTTCTTCGGACTTGGATTCTCGCTGCCTGCCTCGGACCCTCACGCCTGTTTACGACGACGCTAAGCCTGACCCCTACTTTGTCTTTGGAATGTTGGATATTGTTCTCAACCAACTGCTTCAGTAATAAACAGCCATTGCACAATGGATCGCACTAGTGCTTCATCACACTTTCAACTGCTGCCAATCACATTCTGACCAGCCCCCACTTGAAACTAGTGCCAAAAGTTCGAACACAGAAATCTGAAACACACTGCAGCGAAAAGACTTCCGCAATGGAGTAAGACATGACTGAGAAACTCTGCTTATATCATTTAATCATCTTTCTCCGCATAGTCCTTTACAGGGTTGCGGGGAGCTGAGGCAGGATACACATTCTGGATTGGTGGCCAACAAACACATTCACACACTCATTCATATCTATAGGGTCAATTTACCCAATGCCAATTTGCCAGAAGCGCATGTTTTTGTACTGTGGGAGGAAACCGGAGCACCCGGAGGAAACCCACGCAAGCACGGGGAGAACATGCAAACTCCACACAGAAAGGCCCGGTGCCCTTTTATGTTATGACGCTGATCAACATTAGAACGCTACATAATTGTCTCATTTTTGTGTGTGTGTGTGTGTGTTATTGTGGGTGTACGATAGTTTTTTCTCCAAATTGTCAAAGAACGTTGGGGACGTGTAGAAAACGTTGTGGACGAAGGGGTGGACTAAACGTTGTGGACTAAATAACCAGTGCAGGTGGCAAGAGCACCGTTGTTGTCTTTCTGGTGCAGTGATGTGGATGATAAAGTCGATACTATTGAGTTGTGGGGGGATTACGGAATCTACCGTGCCCTTTTTCTTTGTTAACTGAGCTACACTTTCAGCAGGCGTCTCAGACGGTGCCGTTCTGAATGGGGAATACCTGTTTGCAGTCACTAGCGGAACGGAGGAGTGATGCCACTTCGAATGGCGACTATTCCGCCTCACAGTCACCCAGCTTTCCCGCTCCAGGACCTCTCCGCTAGGAACCGAGGAATGTGCCTCAGCGCTAATGTCCTTCTCACGCTGTCTGTCTTTCTCTAACGCCCGGATGAGTGTTTGTAACTCCGCGATTCTATTGGTTAGCCTTAAAACCTCTCTGCACTTAGCGCAAATAAAGCGCTAAGTGCAGACCGATAGAGCTAAACTATACATGTAGCATGAGGTGCAGGCTACAGCCACAGGCGTAGACATCTTACCCTTGGAGTTTTCCAGAGTGCGAAGACGTTAAAAACTCGTTGAAACCGAGGCTTTACTCCGGGACTTGAATGAAAAGTTGTGGATCTAAGATTGCCGGTTAGATTAACTTCACTACAATTTTCAAAAAGCCGCTATGTACTGATTATTTTAGTAACAATCTCAGCTTAGCAGCGAAACTACAAACAGAACGCGCAACATAAAGTGACGATCCCAATCATAAATGGCAGCGACGCCTCCACCTCTAGAGTTTAAACGTGGCTCGTGTTCATAGGAGAAATTAGGTGGACTTAATTCTTTTAGGCTAGTGTAGGTCAGGACAATTCTATGGGCCCGCGGTCTTTGGTGGCACCCATCGACCAATTGCAACAATGGTGCAATTTTTAGTACTTATTTATTCATAAGTATTTTTTTCATATATATTTTTACATATATTCGCGGATTCATTTTTTCCCAACTGTATCTCGGCGGAGGACGCTCGTAGCACCTTGAGACGGACTGCCACCAGAAGCGTCTTATCGCGGAGAAGCGAATCGCTATGTTGGCCGTCTCCCCGACATATTCCCAATCCTTCCCGGGGATTCCACAAACTCGAATTTATTAAAAATCAGGAACAATTTAACAGCTTCGCTGTATTGCCATTAGAAAGCCAGTTGGCTTTAAGTCTGATTAAGTCTAAGAGCTTTGATGACTTAATTGAGGATTTTGCCAGCAAGAAGGCAAGGCGTTTGGCTTTTGACATTTAAGAAATGGCTCAGTTAAATTTAACTTTGTTAAATTAAATGTAGCAAATTGGTTAAATTCATTTTTTCATTACATTTTTGTTTATGCAGTGTTATTTATTTTTAAAATGTTGCTTTTTGCACTTTTGGTTTCCACAGTTGATTGATTTAATTTTCCTATGTTTTGTGAGGTCAGATGTTTAATCGACTGGCAAGGTTGTGGCCAGTTAAGTGTTAAGTCATTGCTGTTGTGTTGCACACTGCTCTTTTTCTAACAAATTTTGTGTTTAATGTATTTGTTTAACAATGTAATAAAAAATTCACTTAAACAATAAATGCCCTTTTATTATCATAAATTATCTACTATTATTGTTTCTTGGTGGATACATTTGTGATTTAAGGTATTATGACAAACTGGCAAAGACACTTTAAAATCACTCACATTTTAATGATTGAGTGCAGAAGGTGAAGGCACCTAAATAAAGGCACCGACACAAAATGTTTTCATGGGGCCCAAATCTCATAGCGGCGCCCCTGGTGTAGGTGTCTGACTTTAGCCATGTCTCTGTGAGCGCTATATATTTTCACGGAGCCGCATGTGAAGAAAGCCCTGCGATACCAAACCGCACAATATCTAAACAATGCATTGTAGCGTTTCACAAGAACGAAGACCAGAGGTAACAACTGTTTTATTCGGTTGCTGTCGGCCACAACCTCGCCAAACACACCGGCTTCAGCGAGCGCGCGCACACACGAGAAGAGAAAAACAGCAGGCGAAGTGAAGTCCGGCTCACTGCCCTATTTATACCCTACAGGCGGAGCTTGACTTCTGGAGCCAATGGTGAAACAGTATATAACCGATCGATGAATAAAGTTCTGAGCATTTGTAAGTTTTAACTGTCTCAAAGCGCATGTGTCAAATGTAAGAGGATTGTTGCTGTTTATTCATTAGTAGTTGGTGTTAAAATATGGCTATTATTATCACTATGACTATGACAAAGACCAGTGAGCAAAAATGAGGATAAAACCCTATAGGGAGAACGTGGCTCACTGGTGCGAGTCTCCTGAACCTCATAAACATGAACCTCATAATTTGACGCGTTCCTGCGAGAAAGAGAGCTCGAGCACTTTGATGTTGAAATGGTTTCACGTCTGTGCAAACATTATCAAGAGAAAAGATACACTTAAATAAAATAAATCAAACGAGAATTTGGAATTTGGAGAATTTGTAACAAAGCGACATGCTCTTCTTTACGTTCCTCCGCTGCACGGCAACACACATCGATGTAGTGACGCACTCGCGCATTTTCTATAAATCAAATACACTAACCATTACAATGCCATTACAATAACATTCCTCAAAAAAATCTTGTTTATAACACTACACAAAATATCTCATAAACATGTTTTTCCGAACAAGTATTTTATTTGTGTTTGTTCGTTTGTTTACTTGTAGTTGTTTGCAAGATGGACAATTTATGTCTAGCTTTTTAATTCATTTAAAACGACCTACTCTGCAATTTAATTTTTCTTAAGAGTTCAAAAGGTATTTTTCTGAAACATGAATCTCTCTTCACATTCAGCTTTTCCCTTATCAGGGATTGCCACAGCAAATCAACCTTTTCCACTTCTTTCTATCATGAGCATCTCTCTGACTCCAGCCGACCTCTTGTACTCTCTTAGTTGTGGTCCAGTGGTAGGTGACATGGACTCGTGTCGGAGAGGTTGCAGGTTCGAATCCCCTCTACCACTGGTTCTGCAACAAAGTGTCCTTGGGCAAGACACTGAACCCCACTTGTCCCCCGGGCGCCACAGCTTAGGCTGCTCTGGGTTGTGCGTGTGTTCACTTCACTGTGTGGATGGGTTAAATGCAGAGGACAAATTCAGTATGGTCCCTAGTGGCCATATTGCCGTCACCTCACTGTAGAACATCCATATATCTATAATTTTCTGAAACATGAATAGTGTATAGATTTTATAAGCAACACGCAATTTTAAAAGTATAAATACACAGCGGAAACCTGATTGAAATGGCTTTTTCTGTGTTAAAGATTGCCTACCCCTGGCCTAGACGTCATCAACATCATCATCTTCTACCGCTTCATCCTTTACAGGGTCGCGGGGAGCTGGCGCCTATCTCAGCGTCTTAGGGCCGGAGGAGGGATACACACTCTGGATTGGTGGCCAACCATTCACAGAGCGAGACACACAGACAAACACATTCACACATTCACTCATACCTATGTGGTCAATTTTCCAATTAGCCTTTTTGGACTGTGGGGGAAACCGGAGCACCTGGAGGAAACCCAAGCAAGCGCGGGGAGAACATGCAAACTCCACACAGAACGGCCCCTGGCCTGCCTCTAACTCACACCCCGAAGGTCAAACGGAACCATCTTGCTGTGAGGCAGCAGCGCTAACCACTGCATCACCGTGCCGCCCCGTCCTAGACCAATTTATTTTACAATGCATTCATGTGTTTGTATCCAATTCAATTTATTCTCCATATCATTATCAACATAACATTGTAGTGAACTCTTAAATCCAAGGAAATTTATCACAAATAAACTCTGGCAAAATTACCTGTTTTTTTTTTTTAAATTCAATCTTTTTAACAGATTTAATCTATGTTTGTCCAGTCCAGTGCCAAGCGAAGAAAGTTTCACACTCTCGCTCTCGGGGATTCCGGGGGAGGAGCGAGAGTGACGGACAAATACAAAAAATGAGGGAAAGTGAACAGGAGGTTTAATGACGAGGACGCGGAGAGGACAAACACTCCAAACTTGGAACACCACAGGATCACAGGACACGAGGAAAACGGCAACTCACAGTCAGTCCAACACAGGGGAAACGGAATAACACAGGCGGTCGGGAAGTCACTTTCCACGGTGGACGTTGACGAGACCAGACAAGGAACGAGACAAACGGAAGAGTACATATAATGTCCTGATTTGAACCAGGACCAGCTGTGCAGCAGGGACACTGAGTCAAGGGGCAGAGTCAGGGATGGTGACGAGATGATTGTGACGGAGCCTCCCAGCCCCCAAAGGGGCGAGCTCCAAACGTGATGGGTATGTCAGTGCTTCTCAAATAGTGGGGAGGGCACAGGCGCTGCTGGGGGGCGTGGAAGATCAGAAAAAGGAAAAACTAAAAAAGAAGAAGACAGTAAACAGCCACGCAGATTGGGGATGGGAATTTCGATTCTTTTAACTGACTGTCTTTAACTCTCGAACAGTAAAGTGAACAATTGTTTTCGAGCCATTCATTTGTTTTTTTACTGAATGCGGCGCTGTCCGTTTGAACATTTTGCGAATGATTCTTCTTGCTACAGAGTGTGGGGCTCGGCTTGTGATAAACAAATTGTTCACTGAGGAGACTCGTTTCTCCCGAGACATAAAAAATGTGTTTATTTCGAACAAATCATTCACAAAAGCCATCGCTATTATGGATCAGTTTGTAGAAGAGAAGAAAAAATGCAAAAAAAGTCGGACAGACTCGCGCAAGCCATTCAAAAGTTAAATGCAGAAAAAACGATAAGAATGATAAGAATGTGCCTTAAAACACTTGAAGCGGACAGCCTGAAGCCCACAAAATTAAAAAGACACATTTCAAGTGAAGTTTTTTGTTTCACAGGTTAAAAGGAGTGTGCGACCAAAAAAATTTGAGAACCACTGGGGTAAGATATATTAATTTCACCTGTCATTACTGTTGCACACGCGTGAAAAGGTCATCACACGTGTGGGTTGGTTATGAACTGTTTTATTTCCAAATCACAAAAAAAACTTGCGGTCCAGAAAACACATCAACTTTCAGTTCTGCACGCTGCTCTCCCTCACTCACACAGGACTCGCGGTGCTGCCCCGCCCGTGCCTGTGCAATATTCTTCTGCAGCTCATATCTGCCTTACCGAAAATCGACATTAATTAAAATAACCTATTGATGAACATATAAAAGCAATAAAACAAACAAATACAAAATACAATTGAAAGGGCATCCAGCATTTATCTAAACTTAATTATTTTAACATGGACCCCACATTACCGTAAAAGTTGAGTGTGCCACAATACTGTAGCAGCATGGGTTTGCATTTCTACTGATAAATGGTTGGCCCTTATTGGCACCTGATGCATTCAGTTTTTGGTTTAATGAAGGAATTGAAACACATTTCGTGTTAAAGTATTTACAAATTGTTACGATCCTCGCGGAACAGGGTGCAGGGAAACGGTGCTAGGGACCGTAGTGACACTAAAACAGACATTCATTAACAAATCGTTGACGAAAATGTACAGAGAACTCGAGTACATGACAAATAATGGTACAAATGAAGACCAGGTGAAACCAATGAACCACTTGACTACAGACACAAACACAACCGGAAACACTGAAACACCAGGAGCACGGGAACATGGGAGCTGTAGTCCTACGTAACTACGTACACAAATAATTGATATTCTGACTTTGTGTGTAATGAAATGAT
This sequence comes from Paedocypris carbunculus, assembly GCA_028128575.1. Taxonomy (NCBI): domain Eukaryota; kingdom Metazoa; phylum Chordata; class Actinopteri; order Cypriniformes; genus Paedocypris; species Paedocypris carbunculus. Next base: position 112,111 of record SOMO01000163.1, read on the forward strand.
CTGAATATGTTCTGATAAAGGTGTAAAATTACTTGTCACTCCAGCTGTATTTTTATGAGTTGAGCCTTGACACAGAGAAAACACAAGCGCCTTCTCTGGATGTAGTCCTGAGCCCATGTTGTGATTTTGTGTGTGATGCAGTGGCGTCTAAGACTCGAAAGTCACACGCATTCATGATGGTTTTCTGGCCTTGACCCTTGCGCACTGAGATTATTCAGAATCTCTAAATCTTTGGATGATATTTTGCATTGTAGAAGGAGAAACTCTTTTCTGATATTGTGCCACTATTTTTTGTCACAGCATAGGGAGAATTGCTGATCATTTGTCCGTGACCATTGTCAGTGATCTTCTGAGAAACACTGCCATTCTTAGAGGTTTGCATTATCTTAGCAATATTCAGACAAACTTAGTTATGCCGAGTTCAGACTGCACAATTTTAGCCCCGATTTTGAGTCACCGACAGGTTTTGAGAAATCGCTGACAATCGCAGGCAAATCGCTGCTCAATCCCGCGAATGACAATCGCACAGTGTGAATGAACAAAGACGCAATTTGGAGAATTGCCGACGAGTTGCCGTCGCCCGTGAGATATTTGGCATGCTAAATATCTGGATCTGTCGGCGATTCACAATCACGCAGTGTGAAATGTGTTTTGACTTAAAAATAACGTCGGCGATGACCTACAGCCAATGAGAGAGCAGATTCGGGGTAGAGGGAAATTCGGGGAGGAGTTACGAAGATACAGACAATATGAACAAACATGGTTTCGAGGCAGAAAATGGCTGTTTCTCTGTCTTTTTGGACAGAAGATATTGAAGAGAAATTAGTTGAAATATGGCATGAGCACCCGTGTCTGTATGATGTTTCATTGGACCTGTAATCCTTTCTCATCGTGTCTCCCCAGCCATTTCCTTCTCCACAATCTTCTCTTTTTTTATTTTCACTGCATATGAGCGCACATGCCATTTGCACAGCAAGCTTCTTTTGGGCTACCATGTTTAATAATAATGCTAAAATCTAAAATCTCCTGGGTTTTTTCGTGACATCACGTTATATCCTTCACTTCTCGCGTGTGTTTGGTTGTGAGACGCAGTTTCCGGACCGGTCGGAGGTTGAAGTCATGCAGTGTGAAACCCTCTGTCTGCGATCAATCGCGCAGTGTGAACGCAGCAGTGACCGATCGCTGGCCCGGAGAGTCATGCAATGTGAAATGATCCCCGACTACTGTGAAGATCGTGCAGTCTGAACCCGGCATTAGAGTGTAAACATCTACTTCTGCACTAACACATGGTCTTAGTTTATGATAAAATGATGAGAAAGAATGATAGAACACCAGAACTTGAGATCTCGCAATACTTTAGAATTTTAATCTACCTCCGGGTCAGATCGGCAGTCACTGTGATCGGAAGACAACAACGGTGTTAATGATTGAAGTGTATTACAGTAGTTCCCCTTCGAGATGGTTTCTCGACATCACGTATGGGGAAACTTTGTTTCCTGACCGAAGCTGAAGCCAATAGAATCGCGCAGTAACACTGCAGCTAATGGCGTCCGGTCCTGCCCTCGGAGGTGGAGCCAGCGAGGCAAAGCGCGGATCCGACTGCCATTTCCTCATAACTCTTTTCTTCACAAAGCTTACTGTTGTGTGCTTGTATTTCCGTAGGAAATTCGAGAGAATAAATAAATAAAGATGACTAGGAAATGCAGAAGCGAGTGGATCGACCTGAGGGTGGACCCATCCAGCTGTCCGGAGGGGCTAAGGGACACAACGGTGTGCGGTGTTTGGGGCCAGTCGAGCCCCCAGACACGCACGAAGACTGCGTGTTCTGCCTGGGACACAGCCACAGGCTGGAAGTGGTGAGCAGGGACGCGCCATGCAAGGACTGTAGAGAACTGCCGATTGGGATTCTATGGACCAGGGTGGACCTGACCAGGCCTCCCTCTCCTCTGACATCCGCTCCCACTCCTGGGGAGTGCAGGCGGAGCTAGATCGCGCCATTTCCCCGGGAGATATCGCACGTGTCGGCTTGCGACCCAGTGGAGAAATGGCTAAATGGACATCGGACCAGGACGCCGCTAGAGGGCCCGGCAGACACATGAAGGGCGGCTCCCTTCTTTGCTGAGGTCCATGAGGAGGTGACGTGCGCGTGGGGCGCGACATATTTGCTCCCTGAAGCCCTGTTGTGTGACTGCCACCATTTCTGACCGCAGGCTACGCGGCGGCGGCTTTACACGCCTAGGGAACACTGCTAGTCCTCCTCACCGACTAGATGAAGAAGGCGAGGGTCGTGGAGGAGGAGGAGCACCTGATGCGCCGGGCGGAGAAGGTGAGGGACTACGCGCTGGAGGCGCCACGTAAGGTAGGCCAGTATAATAGGTAAGTCCATGGGTAGTTTGGTGGTGTTAAATCGCCACCTTTGGCTTAACCTGGCTGATATGCGCGACGACGATCGTCGCAAGCTTCTCGATGCTCCAGTTTGCGCAGACTCCCTGTTCGACGAGACGGCAACCGCAATGGCTGATGTGGTGGCGGCGGCGAAGGCCATTGGCCGCATCTTTCAGAAGAGGGAGCAGTGCCAGCAGAGGCCATATGAGCGCCCCAGGCCTCCAGCACGGCGGCAAGAGCCAGGCCGGCAGGGGGAACTAGCATCAGAGCCGCAGGTGAGACAACCGGGCACGCAGCCTGCCCCGAGGAAGAAGCGCGGCGGCCAGCAGCAGGGCCGCGGCCCACCCGGCCCAAAACAACGCTCCTGACGGTCTTCTCGTCCGGAAGAGCGCTTCTTCAACGCTGGCGAGTTCACGCCGGAGAAGCAGCAGCACTTTATAACTATCGATCTGAAAGACGCATATTTTAGCGAGACATCACGTTAGTTGCCGCAAGAAGGATATAGGAGTAGAGGTGGCTGGGGCAGTCTCCTTTGTTCAGTCAAGTGTTCTGAGGTTGGCTTCAGCTTCAGTCAGGAAACAACGATTCCCCATACGTGATGTCTCGTTCCCACTCTCAGGGAACAACGGTTACAGTTGTAACCTGAGAGTTTTGCGGGCACCGCTGGATGTGCAAGCTGCCGGTAAGACAGACAGCATGTGAGGAAGAAGCTGCGTCTCAGGCTTTCGGCGTTTCCCAGGAGAGCCGTTGTTCTAAAATCTTCTACCTATATGGGAGAATTTCCTTACATTGGTCAATAGTCTCCTCCAATGCTGTTGCATTGGAGTTATTCCGGTGAGTTAATCAAGTTCAAGTTCATTTGTATAGCGCTTTTCTTAGTCCGAGACCAACGCAAAGANTCATGATGACGCAGTGGCTAATTATAAACAACGGTTCGAACAACGTTGTCGCCGTCCTGGTGAAATGACACTCTTCCAAGTGACGGTGTCTCCATCCTGATGGTAACGGCACTCCTCAACAGCCAGACCGGCGTCGTCTCCACCGGCAGGGAAGCGTTCCTCCGGCAGGGATGTGGTATGTGGCGTCGTCTCCTCTGGTGGGGAAGCGGTGTCGTCTCCTCCGGCGTGTATGCGGCGTCATCTCTTTCGGCGGGGATGCGGCGTCATCTCCTCTGGCAGGGGTGTGGATCACGCAGGACCTCAGCAGGGGAGTGAAACGAGCAAAAACAAAAGCTATTAGCACTATGAAGGGTTCTAAGAGAAAACATATAGCACTGATGCTACGGTGCAGGTGAGGTTTGGTTCCGGGATTCTACCTAGTGCAGCCTTCCTATTCATTAATGTTAGTATTTGAACATTTTGCTATTACAGTTTTAAATATGCCTCATTGAAGAGATGGGTTTTTAATCTAGATTTAAACTGACTAACTGATTCTGATTCACGGATTGTGCTAGCAGAGTGTTCCAATATTTTGGTGCTACATAAGCGAACGATCTTCCCCCTGTGAAGGTTTTCGAGATTTTTGGTATTACGAGCTGGCCTGAGTTTTGAGAGCGCAGAGGTCTTCTTGGCTCGTAACACGTGATGAGCTCACTGAGATACAGAGGAGCTAGACCGTTTAATGCTTTATAAGTTGTTAGGAGAATTTTAAATAAAATTCTATATTTTACGGGTAACCAATGTAGCAACATTAGCACTGGGCAAATATGGTCGTACTTTTTAGTTCTGGTCAGTAGTCGAGCGGCCGCATTCTGAACTAACTGAAGTTTATCTATTAGTCGGGCAGGAGAGCCTCCTTCTGTAATAAAGACCATTACAGTAATCTAACCTCGAGGTCATAAACGCATGAATGACTCTTTCTGCCTCCGACCTAGGGAGCATATGACGCAGCTTTGCAATGTTCCTGAGGTGGAAAAATGCTGTTCTATAGACGTTGTTGACATGGGTTTCAAATGAAAGTTTATTATCAAATATAACACCTATGTTTTTCACTGTTGATGAAGATGAAAGTTTAAGTCCATTAATATTTAGATTATATTCAGGGTCCTTTATTTTTTGTTAGAGTCAATAAGAAATAATTCGGTTTTGTCCGAATTTAGCATCAGGAAGTTTTGCATCATCCAGTCACTAATGTCACTGAAGCAATCTAATATTTTAGTAAATTGCATTGTTTCATTAGGCCTTGTGGAAATATTGATTTGCGTATCATCAGCATAGCAATGGAAGCTGTGTCCATGGCTTCTGATAATGTCTCCTAGGGAAAGCATATATAAAGAAAATAAAATTGGTCCGAGAACTGAGCCTTGTGGGACTCTGTATTTGACCCTATGCCTCGGTGACGAGACTCCATTTACATGTACAAAATGGAATCGACCTGACAGGTATGACTTAAACCATTCTAACGCATGTCCAGAGACCCCAACATAATTTTCTAGGTGATCTATTAAAGTATTGTGATCTATAGTGTCAAATGAGGCACTAAGATCCAGCAGAACAAATAATGAAATGTTCCCTTCATCCGAGGCCAGTAGGAGATCATTTGTAACTCTAATGCGTGCTGTTTCTGTACTATGTTTAGGCCTAAAACCTGATTGAATTTTTTTGAATTTATCAATCTGTTCCAGGAAGATTAGATATCGGTCTATAATTGGTTAATTCATCTTTGTCAAGGTGTGGCTTCTTAAGCAGCGGCTTTATTACGGCCTGTTTGAACAGCTGTGGTACGTGACCTAATGCTAGCGACGAGTTTATGAGGGTTAATATCGGTTCTAGAACCACCGGCAGAATTTCTTTAAGTAATTTCGTCGGTTTTGGATCGAGTAAACAGGAAGTCGTTTTAGTCCTACCTATAATCTTAGTGAGCTCATCATGACCTATCTGAGCGAATGTATTAAGTGTGATAACGGGTGGGTTTCCTTTCGGAGTATCTAATTTTGTGCTAGTTGGTAGGGAGGCGATTTTCATTCTGATGTTACTAATTTTATGATTGAAAAAGTTCATAAAACCTGAACTAGTGAGCTGTGCGGGGATTACAAAATCTATTGTGCCTTTTTTCTTTGTTAGCTGAGCTATAGTTCTAAACAGATAACGAGGATTATGTTGATTTTCTGAGATAGATTTACTAAAATACATTGTTCTCGCAGAGTTTAGGGCCTGTTTATACGTGACTATACTGTCATTCCAAGTGTAGCGAAAAACTTCTAGCTTTGTTTTCTTTTATTTTCGTTCTAACTTCCTTGTGAGACGTTTATTTTTAATGTTTATTTGTTTTTTATGAAGAGGCGCAACCAAATCCAGAGTATTAGACAGAGTTAAGTTTAAAGTTTCAGTGATCTCGTCAAGATTTTTTCTTCTTTCCGGGATAACATAAAAAATGCTAAGATCAGGAAGGTGCTGAATAAAGTTAACTTTAGTGGCAGAGGTTATGATTCTACAGGAGCGATATTGCGTTGAGATGATAGCTGGAATGTCTATGTTTAATACACAGGAAACTAGTGAGTGATCAGAAATGCAGTCACCCAACAAAATCATGTTTACATCATGAATAGCAACACCGTATGAGAGAATCAAATCAAATGTATGGTTAAATTTATGAGTGGAGCCAACCACGTTTTGTTTGAAGCCAGTAGAATTTAGAACATCATTAAATGAACGATTTAAAGAGTCATTAACATTGTCAAAGTGAATGTTAAAGTCGTCTGTAATAATCACTTTATCTACTGTGACTACCAAGTCTGCTAAGAATTGCCCAAATTAATTTATAAAGTGAGTATTGTGCTTTGGTAGTGTGTAAACTGTCACAATAAGAACTGATTCCTGATTTATATCTGGTAACTTCATATGTAGCACTAAAAGTTCAAAAGAGTTAAAATTAAAGTTTGATTTCTTAATCATCTTAAAATCATTATTATAAATGGCAGCGACGCCTCCGCCTCTAGAGTTTAAACGTGGCTCGTGTTAATAGCAGAAATTAGGTGTTGTTGATTCATTTAGGCTAGTATAGGTGTCTGGCTTTAGCCATGTTTTTGTGAGTGCTAACACATCAAGCTTATTATCCAAAATCATTTCACTTATAATAAGAGATTTTTGTGCTAAGGATCTGATGTTTAAGAGGCCTAATTTTAGGGATTTGTTTTTTAAAATCTTGCTTTGATTATTATGACTAGCTGCCTTTTTTGTTTTATCCGAGGATCGGTTGTTATGGTTAGATACCTGAGATTGTGACACAGGTTTTATGTTCTTACTGTACTTGATTTTAGCATTTTTATTAATATTATTATTATTATTATTATTATTATCATCACTTTTGTTGTTGCTGTTGGTATTAATAGAGCCATTTTTAATATCGCGATGGCAGTATAGGCGGCTGGTTAAGTGATGCCGCCTGCTCTCTGACCTGGGCATTGGTGATGAGTCACGCTAAACTATAGGCTATATTATAAGATAAACGAGCGGCAACCTTCCACGAGGGATGGAGGCCGTCGGGCTTTAACAGGTCAGGTCTTCCCCGAAAAGATCTCCAATTGTCTATAAAACCTATGCCAATCGAAGGACACCACTTAGACACCCAGCCATGATGCGTTTTAGTACTAACACACAAAACTCTACAAATTCCCCTTTTAGAAAGAGTCAGAAGATAATAGACCACTAGCTTGTTGGCAGGCCCGTTTGAAGAAATTTGGGGGCCCCAAGCAAAACGGATATGACGTCATGTCGTCGCGTAATTTACATATTAATTTGCATACATATTACGTTTTACGCATACGTATTACATATAACATTTGTAAAATATCACTGATTTACACAATGAGTGTATAAGTATAAAAAAATACATATACACATACATACATACAATATAATATACAACATAAAAAAAAATATTATATTTTTGTGTATATATAATTTAATTGTTAACTTTGTCACAGAGAAGCAAACACAGAGAATTAAGCGACTGAGGAAGTTTAAATCAAGTACAGGCATCTTTATGTGTGCAGTTACTGTGTTTATTTTAGACAAAGAACATTTTATTATTTTATGCAGTTCATCAGAATGGAACATTTAACATTTGCGGTACATCTCGCTTACAAGCCAGAGTTAGCGAACTTGTAACTTGCCCTTGCAGATGTAGCAGATATGTGAACATCTCCCGCTAGAACGACGGTGTGTGTGTGTGTGTGTGTGTGTGTGTGTGTGTGTGTGTGTGTGTGTGTGTGAGACTCGCCTGTCACTGCTCTGGGACGGGGAAGGGGCGTCGGAAACTATCGCTGCGGCGGCAAGTTGAAAAGTGTAAGAATAATACGGACACACGAAAGTCTCCAAAAGTCGCCAGTAACAGCAGAAAACTCGCTAGATTTGTCGCTAGTCGCTTTTTTTTAATAATGTGTCGCTAGAGGAGTCTGAAAAGTCGCTAAATCTAGCGACAAAATCGCTAAGTTGCTGATGGCTGGCTGGTGTCAGTGAGGGGGGCCCCGTGGGGGGGATCCCGAGAACAGTGTCATTGCACTTTACCGCATTCACTATCAATGTGGGGCTCACGCAGTTTGTCGCTGCACTTTATTCGTAACCGGTCGTTGTCTTGGGGCCCCTGCCAGCTCGGGGCCCCAAGCAATTGCTTGGTTTGCCTGCCTTGTAGCGACGGGCCTGCTTGTTGGTAATGTGGAAACTTTTATTTATATCTGTATACAGTATTTTTAGTACTGTACTTTAGCTCAGTCAGCAAAGCAGATGTTAGAAACAGCAGATCGGTTAGATTTCCAGGGAAAGCAGGACATTGATTTGTCAAAAGTTGTAATGACATATAAGGTAAGTTACTATGAATAAAAGCGTCTGCTAAATGACTGAGTAGTTCCTCTCTGAGACGTCTTGCTCGCCTTACAGAAGCTCTTCTGAGACGCAGCACCTTCCACACACACACACACACACACGCAGTCCGTCTTCTCGGCGGTTAGACACATCCAGCGGTGCCCGTGACGTCACCCGGAGAAGCGCTATTCCAATGTTAATAAAATCAACAACGTGCGCCCGTTTGTAGTGAGCTTTGCAGTCGTTCTCCTGTTCCAATACACTCCAATAATACACGCGTTTGATCACTTTCATAAACAGCGACTGCCAATCTGGCCCGGAAGTAGATTAAAACAAAAAAGTGTTTTTGCGAGATCGCGCAATAATTTTGCGATACCGCAATAATTTTGCGAGATATAAAATATTTTTTTCCATGTACCTTCCGGGGCTCTGTATGTTTGTTGATTTACACTCTAACAAAATATGTCTGGATAATGTTAAGCTTAAGTTAACCCAACAATTTCTAACTCCGGTGGGACATAGAAAAGGATAGAAAAAAAATTATAATTTTTTTATTATTTATTTATACAAAAAACAGTAACCAATCAAGCCGACAAACAAAAACAACCCCCCCCCCCCCA
>SOMO01000163.1:121937-132271 GCA_028128575.1 Paedocypris carbunculus
AGTCTTTATTGCTGGAAAATAATTGTCTGTTTTAATAATTAACACTTTTTCATTTTTTTTCAGACCTGAAGCCGGTGAAGGAGGAACGAGAAGAACCAAGTGAAGTGGAGAATAAACAGCAGAAACTTTTCAACAGTGTGACTGAACAAGCGTCACCAGATGCTGAACCAGCGTCTGCTTTCCTTCACAACGGAGATGCTTCCTTCAGAAACTGTTCCCCACGATCTCTGTCAGAAAGTCACACTGGAGAGAAACCATTCACCTACAATCACTCTGATCAGACGCTCACTAAAAGTCTCCAGTGTCAACATCTGAATGTTCACACGAGGAGTCATAGTGGTGAGAAACCTTTCTCCTGTTCTCAGTGTGGGAAGAGTTTTTCACTAAAAGCAAATCTGAAGGTTCACATGATGATTCACACTGGAAAGAAACCATTTATCTGTTCTCAGTGTGGCAAGAGTTTTACACATAATGGAAAATTAACTGTTCACATGAGGAGTCACACTGGTAAGAAACCTTACTCCTGTTCTCTGTGTGGGATCAGCTTCACATGTAAACAAAGTCAGAGAAATCACATGAGTGTTCACACCGGTGAAAAACCTTTCTCCTGTTCTCAGTGTGGGAAGAGTTTTTCACTAAAAGGAAATCTGAAGGTTCACATGAGGATTCACACTGGAGAAAAACCATTTGTCTGTTTTCAGTGTGGCAAGAGGTTTACACAAAGTGGAGATTTAACTGTTCACATAAGGATTCACACTGGTGAGAAACCTTTCTCCTGTTCTCAGTGTGGGATCAGCTTCACACATAAGTCAAATCTGAGTGTTCACATGAAAACTCACACTGGTTAGAAAGAAGAGTTAGAAGGGAAGAGTTCCTCAAAAAGGAAATCTGAAAATTCACATCAGAACTCAAAGACTGATGAGAAGCTTTTCTTGTGTCTTCAATGTTTAGTTTCTCAAGCAAAAACGGTCTGAATAATCACAATGTCATTCACAGCAATGAATAATATTTATTTATTTGTCTCACTCTGCACAGCAAGAAGAGAAACAAAATAGTTGTGTTATAGGGATTCGTGCCATTATTGTATAGCTTCTGATTTCATTTGACAATTGAATTAATTAAAGTGCAGTGTTCTGTAACATTTATTCACTGATTCCCTGATGTATTCACTGAAATCTGGAGTTCACAATTTAACATGAGACACTAAGTCAGAATTCTAAAGATTAATCATATTTATGAGATGAGTTGGACCAATCAGCGGGTGGGGAGCCTGGAAGCATAACATTGACTCTTATCATCATTGGAGCTTTGGTCAAACTTGATCAACAATTGATTGGCTTGGCAAAGTATACAACTGTGATCTGCACCCGGACCCTATGATTGCAATTTTTGGATGGTCAGTGGTTTTGGACTCGCTTAGCCCAGTAATACAGCCGGCTGTTAGACTGGGAATGATAATGGCAAAAATGATTCACCACCTCTTTTGGAAAAGTAAAGTGAGACCTCTGTTTTCGGATTGGCTATTTTCAATCATGTCCACTCTTCATCTGGAAAGGATACGTTACATCACCTCTGGGTCTGTTACCAAGGTTGACGCATTATGGAAACATTTTTTCTCTTTTCTGGACACCTAAAATGACTGATGACATTGATACTCTCCGAACCATTGTTTTTCTTACATGTCGACGAGTGTTAATTATTTGCATTTAGGTTTGTGTTTAAGCTGTACTTTGTTTTATTTGCATTACAGTGAAGGTTGTGTTTGTTCATTTTTTGTTATGTCTGGATGTTGTTCTGCATAAAAAGTTCAATAAAAGTAATATTAAAAAACAAAACAATTGATTGGCAATTTCAAGCAGTTGTAACCTTGAGTTGCGATGTTTTTTTGCTTTTGCTGAAAATGCGTTTTGCGTCACCTGCTGGTAAAAATGAGGACTGCAATAACGCGCATTTACAGTTCTGACAAAAAATTTCCACTTTAAAAACAAAGGTTTTAAAATAACCACTGTTTAATCATAATGTTGTTATTCGCTATTGTATAATAAATATTTAGTTGACTTTATGATTAAAAAAATAAATGCGTATATANTTTTTATTCATTTTTACTACAACAGATAACCACTCTGTGTGGATGTCTCTCACACACACGACGTTAATAGGTGGAGAGTGATAGAGGGAGTTAGTCCTGGAGGTGAATAAACTTCACCGCCTTGTGTTCCCATCATGCCTCAGTGGAGCTCCGCCAACGAGTGCGTGTGCGCGTGTGCGTGCGTGCGTGCGTCCGCGCGGTTCTGAGGAGTCGCACTCATCGCAAGTGCTCGTGAGGGACAGTGCACTTGTTGTGGCAGATGCTCGAGGAAGGAAATCTCAGCGTCAACCAGTCGCCATGATTGCAACGAGCTGGAGCTGAGCAGCTTCGAGTAGGAGTGAAGTTTCTATCAAACATGGTGAGTAGAAAAGTCCCGGCAGAAGTTTGCGCGAACCGCTTTGTGTTGGACGTCTTTCGCGGCCTCGTGTAATTAACATTTGCCTTTTTTCGCTCGTAAAGAACGAGCTTTCGGCTGTTGGTTGCACTTCAAAATCGATTTAAATGATTGAAGTCGGTTTGTTTTGTAACTTTTTGTTGACCGCGACTTTCGGTGTGTAAATGTAATGATTCGTCCCAGCTCCTTCTCAGTGACGTAAACGACTCGAGAAGTTTCGCCGCGAGTTCAAACCTCGTCGCCGCTGAATAGAGTGCTTATGGTCCGGTTGTTTTCCAGATGGACGGGGTTTCAGGATCTTTACACTTGTCCTCCGCGCGGGGACGAGGAGGAATTCGGGATGGTTTATCTATTTGACCATTACATTCCTCACATTCTGCGCTAAATGATCCATCTTTCAGTTTCACCCAAGTCAGACCCGAGGAACGTGTGCTCACTGCTCAGTTGACGCTTAACTAGACACACCTTGTACATTACGATCAGCCTTTCCCCGTGTACTAAATATTATTAGAATGAAATGTACACAATACTTGTGTATTCATCGAACTCTACTGGTAATTCTCTGTCTGTCTCTCTCTGTGTTTCTTCCTTTGTGTGTGTGTGTGTGTGTGTGTGTGTGTGTGTGTGTGTGTGTGTCTCTCTCTCTCCCTCTTCCTCTCTCTGTCATTCTCTCTCTCTTTCCCCTGTGTCTCTCTCATTCTCTCTCTCTGTCTGTTTGTCTGTCTGAATGTCCTTCTTCCTCTCTTTCCGCTGTGTGTCTGTCTGTCTATCTCTCTCTCCCTCCCACTGTATGTCCGTCTCTCTCTCTTTCTCATATATTAGCTGTGTTTATCAGTCATGTGCCTTTCCTGAAACGTCTCTTCGTCATTGAAGGTGAGTGTGCTTGTGGAATGAGAAACAGATGGTCCGGATAGTAACTTTTCATAAAGAAGACTTATTATTTTTAGTAACTCTTCAGAAGCAACATAAACGCGGCGATCAAAGGCTGGCGCGCGGGGGGAACGTGGAGTGGTTTAGCGTTAAAGGTCAGCTTCTCCAAAGGTTATGTGTGATCTTTCGTCTTGCTGTATTTTATCTGGTCTGGTGATGTGCGAGAGGGGGAGGTTTGGAGAAGCAGGCGTTTTCCACATGGTAAATCAGTTACGCCATGTCAACAGAACATTCTCACATTCTCCTGGTGCTCTGTCCCACTTCCATTCCAGGTAAGAGTGATTTTCCCGGTAGGAATGTCATCATCATTTACTGCGCAGAAAAACATGATTTTAGTCCAAGACCAAAACAAAGATGGTGAACGAGTCGGATTTCACGCTATACATCCAGAAAGGAAGGAGGGCGTTTGTTGTTTCTGCGGCAGACCGGGGCAGCCTGCTTTTCTCGTTTGGCGTATTGGTACAGTCTTTCCCTGCGTGTCACAAGGCGCTGAGAGGTTCAGGAGCTGGAAGCTTCTGCACGAGTCCAACTGCTTTTTATGTGACCAGGAAGGATGCTGATAGACCAAGAGAGATCTTTCTGTATCCAGAACCACATGCCTTGTCGTATCTCTGGGACTTGAACCCACAATGCAGATGTTGCGAAGGCAAGCACGAATGCTTGAGCTATGGGAAAGTGTAGTGCTAAAATGAACGACAAAGGTCCAGTCCGGATTTTTACGTATTGGCTCACATTGTTTGGCTTCACGTTGACATCGTCAGTGCTTGAGTTTAATCGGACTGATCACTGGATTTGATTGGTTTACCTCTGTCTCACTTCAACCTGATCGCTTTAAAGCATTTTTCTAACACTTTTTGTTGGACTGTTGAGTTTGATGGTTTGATGACATTACAAATTTAGATAAAAAAAAAAAAAAGATTCTTCGGGGAGGCTGGTGTTTCAAGATAGACAAAGTAGCTGTAAACGGCAAATGAACTATGCACTTTTAACATGATGGGTTTTCCATTTTAAAAAATTGATACTTTTTAGGTTCTTTTTAGACTTCTGAGATTCTTCTTAGATTCTAAAACATTTTTATGAAGCGTTAAGTAGCATAAAACACTAGATAATTTGCTGAAATTAAATCGTATTTGATTAGTGGTACATCTCTCTCTATATATTTTCTCCATTTCACAATATTATTTTATAAAGTACAAGAAGTTGTTCTTTATATAAGTATAAGATAATCATAAGTCGTATTGTTTAAAATTGTAAAAGTACCATTTATTATAACAAGTCAGCAAAACGAATAAACCAACGTATGTTTCATTATTAGTAAAAATAAATAAATAAAACAAACAAAAAATGCAGGACAATAGAAAAGCATGGCTAGTAAAGCAATACATCTTCTGATCTTTGACCTTGTCTGGCAAGAGTTTGGAATCTGACAAATGTAAAACCTGTTTTCTCTTTCAGAGAAAAAGCAGATTTGTTTGAATATTCTTATTTCCAAGTAGAGAATAGGACCGGGACGTTGGCTCTTCCTGTTTTCCTCCATTCAGTCTGTGTTGATGAGTCCGGGCTAAGGCATGTGGGTCTGCTGGAACCAAAACAGATCAAATTGTCCATCCAGAGATTCTCTTCTGACCTTCACTTGCACCTTTATAACCATACAGGCATGTCCTGTATTAAAAATATAATTTCTTTTCATTATATTTTAATAATTAACACTAACAAAAACAAAAATAATGGACTTCAGTGTGGATCCCACTGTGGATGAATTCCATTGAAGCAAAGCAGAAAAAAAAAAAACTGTACAATTCTATTTGTAAGAATGTATAAAATCAAGTAATAATTACTATGCTTTACTCTGTAAAAAAAAAAAACATTTTAATTGTCCAAAAAGTATGAATGATGATTAATAAATGGTGTTTCTTTACAGCTGAAAAAGTATTTATACCAATGGCAACAACGACTGCTGAATGATAATAAGATGGACATATATTTTTATTTTTTAAGAAGAAATGTATTTATTTCTGTTTTGCTGTGGTGGTCTGACAGGAGCTCTGCGTCTGTTGCTTGGATGGATCTTCACTGTAACTTACTGGACATGACTTGCTCACTCTCATCCTGTGACCTTTAACCTACTCCGGGTACCACACAGGTCAGTTCTCTGGGATTATATCGTGTACATTTCTCCATTACAAGAGTGATGCACAAAATATATTTTTTTCGGTGCTTCTGCTGAAAAGCGTAGCAGCGCATTTTTGCGTTTAGCAGTCTTTCTTATACAGCAACTTGCTTTGCATTTCAGTCAAACAAACTGACTACAGGCACATGCTTACAGATGCTGTGTTTTGCATCATTGCAAACCTGTATCTTTTTAAAGCCGCACCTGTATGTGTATGTCTGACCAGGGGAAGGGATGACTTGCTAAACCTGCTTGGTGTTTTTTCCCGAAATAATTTTTTATTAACATTTTATTTTAATAGTTTGCTCTTTTATGGTTTATTTGTACGTATATCAGTCAAAACCGTTATTAATTTAGTTTTCTTTTTTATTTCAGAACTTAAGATGGACGAAACCGACAACATAAAAGTCATGACCTTAGCCGAGGACTCAAATTTCCCATCCACAAACTCTGCTGATACCATTAATATTGACGGTTGGCATTGTTTAACCCACTTAGTAACTGTAGTTTTGTTATTTAAATTGGCATGTCGTCATCACTTTGTGTCTGCTGGTATCACTTTTTCTGAGCAGATGGACGTTATAATGCCGTGCAGAAAGATCTGGAAGGAGACGCGCGGGACTTCGAGGCACCTACTTGGAGTTTAGCGGTCGACCAGGAGTTTTTAAAAGCTTTCACAAAAGACGCCGTTAAAAGACAAGACGTTATCCACGGTATTTCTGCTTTGTGATTAATGTTTGGACATCATATTCTCTTTCTTCTGTTTTTGCTTATAGTAATATATGAGTAATCTTTTAATCTTTTGTCTCGTTTCTGACACTATTGTTTATTGCCACAGAACTCATTCAGACGGAGATAAACCACGTACGAACGCTGAGGATTGTTCTTGGTGTATACGTGCGGGAGCTTCGCGAGACTCTTCAAATGGATGAGACGCGGCTGGAGAGGCTTTTCCCGCAGATGGATAATCTGCTTCTGGTGCATCAGCTTTTCCTCAGCCGCCTTAAACAGCGGCGAGTGGATTCGATGGAACCAGGAAGTAACCAGAATTATTGCATCCACCGAATCGGTGACATCCTGATAGCACAGGTATGCAAGTCATGTGGTTTTGGTAAAGGCCTCACTGGCTCTAATGGCTTGTTCTTTAGGGACCTCTACCTGCATTCTTGGATGCATTATGTCAGTTTTAGCCAGTGATCTTTAAGTGATCTTGGAACTCGCATTCTTCTGAGCTGAGCTAATCTTTGATGGAGTTGTGTTTCAAATATGTGGCTTTATATCAGCCCCCGGAACGATCGAGATGCCCAAGCTACAATTGGAAACACATGGCGGCCATCAAAAACCTTGAAACACAGCTGATGAATTTGTTTTTAAACATTCAATTCAATATTTGCTATTGTGTCCATTGTTGTTATGAGACGATTTTTAAACATTGTCTTGTTTCAAAAAAAAATCTAATCAAATCTGTTGTTCAAAAATATCAAATAAAAAAAAATGACCGAAGTGTTGTACACAAGTCTGTCCAACAAAATCTTTACGTTGACTTAAACATTTTAACCTAAATTTTATGTGCTTAAAAGTGACAACAAAAACAACATGACATAAACAGTGCTTAAAAACAATATAATAAAATGACAGTAAAATGTGAATAAAGTATATAAAATAAAAACATGCTCATACTCAAAGCGTAAAAATGTGTTTTTAAATGAATGATTTCATATGAGTATCATATAAGCTTCATATAATAAGTTGACTTTTTGTTTATTGTTATTAAATAGAGTAAACTAATAGTGTCATCAAGATTGTTTTCTGTTTTTAAAAGCAAGTGAGTAAGTTTTTTTTACTTGAGTTTTTGTGAAGTTCTCAGGAGAAGTGAGAGACAAGCTTCAGTACTGTTACGGCATGTTCTGCAGTCACCACAACGATGCCGTCAACTTCTACAAAGAATTAATGCAAAACAAGAAGTTCCAGAGTTTCATGCGAGTATGCATTTACTTCATATCTTGTAGAGTATTTCTTTACTTTATCTGTTCCTTCTCATGTTTGTCTGACTATGTTATTGTTCTTTCCTCAGAAAATATGTCAGCTGTCTATAGTGAGGAGATTGGGTATTCCTGAGATCATTCTCCTTATAACACAGCGCATCACCAAGTATCCCGTTCTGATTGAGCGCATTATTAAAAACACTGAAGGTGTGTGCTTTCATTTCTGTTCACCTCTTATATGTGTGCATTTTCCGAGGTGATTTACTTTTTATGTGCATTCATATTTACCATGGTTCCCAGTCAGTGATTTTATAACCAGAATGTTTTAAGAAGGCAATGTTTTGCTCCTTTCATCCTAAACATCTGAAGTTGTCACAACGCTTCAAATCGCTACATTTGTGTTCACAACGATGTGGCTGTACATCAGAGCGTCAAGTTAACATTTGTTTGTTGTCACTTCAGCATCATCAAAGCAAGGGCAAACTTGTGCTACGTCAGGCCACGATTTCATATGATTCATTTCCCGTCTTGTTGACAGCTGGCTCGGAGGAGCACAGGGACCTGGTGACCGGTCTGGAGTTACTGAAGGACACCATAGCACAAGTCAACACTCACGTCGATGACTTTGAGAAAGCAGCACGGCTTCGAGACTTGAGCAACAGGCTTGAGCCCAAATCTCAGGTCAAGATGACCCACGGCCGAGTGTTCCGCAGAGAGGATATGCTGCACGGCGAGAGGAGGCTGCTTCACGAAGGCACACTGAGCTGGAGACTAGCGTCTAACAAAGGCAAAGGTCAGACACTTTTCTTTTTGTCTGAGCTCAACTGTGATATTTTTTTGCAACACAAAGCAGTTTTCATTTGTTTTCTCTCACTTTCCCACAGATGTCCTTGTCCTGTTGTTATCGGATGTTTTGCTGCTCTTACTGGAGAAAGATCAGCGGCTTACGTTCGCCACCCTTGTGAGCCTGGATTGTTTTGTGATTCTGAAGCACTTTTATTATCACCATCGAATGATTTTGCCGTTGCTGTTTTGATAGGATGGCAAGCCTGCGGTGATCTCGCTGCTGAAGCTGATAGTGCGTGAAGTGGCTCACGATGAAAAGGCCATGTTTTTGATCTCTGCCTCCTCTGTCACTCCCGAGATGTATGAGTTTCACACATCCTCTGGCGAGGAGCGGAATACCTGGAGAGACAAGATCTGGAAGGCCGTGGAATGGTTTGTTTTGCTGAAGAATAAATGTATTCATAACCGTGATGGGAAGTGCTCTTATTAATTTTGGTTGTGTGGTTGCTTCAGCTGTCCAGAAGAGGAGAAAGAGGTACCAGAAGTGCTGCCAGAGAGGATCAGAGAATTTGAAAGTATAAAACTCTTGAATTCCTTCTGGCTTTCTCAGCAGAGAATGAGGTGATATCACGTTTAACTGTGTGGCTTTTCTTTCGTGAATGGTATTTTCTCACAGGGAAGCTGTGCATGCAGAATGCCTTGATCGAGCAGCACTTTACTGAGAAGCAAAAGTTGTTCACCAGCATCGCAGCTTATGTGACGGGTGTGGATGACTTTTCACAAAGCGAGCGGCGTCTGCTGCGTGGGAATGCGTTAGAGCCCATGCAAGGAGAGCTGCTCCTCACTGGAGCCATCAAAGATGGTGAGACCTGTGGCTCAAATCCAGTTTAATGTTCAGTACATTTGTCAAACAATTACTTTTTTTGTGTTTTTTTTTTTTTTTAGTATTTCCAAGTTAATATTTTTCTTACATTTTTTTTTTTTTTGATTTAATGAGGCATTAGATATGGTTTTGTCGTGGGTGTTTTGATGTTAAAGGCGAGATCTTTGACATGCCTTTCAATTGTCGTACTGAGTTTCGAGTAAATTCTTCAATTGCATGAAAAATGTATTTAACACCTTTATTTTTATATTTTTATCAGTATAGTGTTTGGTTTTAGGGAATTTTATGGTTGATTATAATTTGTAACAAATATTTATTGTATTGTATTAATAAAGAAATAAATCGGTATACATTTGCTAGACTGTTAATTCTAATCTGTTTTAATCTCACCTTAGTGGAGCAATTACAAAACTTGCTGGTGGCCTGTGAACTTGGCCAACCTCCTTCTGGTGAAGTGATGGACCTGATGCAGGAACCCAAGAAATCTGAGGATTTCTCTGGTCCTTACAAGGATAACGGCATTCTGCCTGAAAGTACGCACAATCATTCCTTTCCTGCACACACAACATTAAATCATTAACAACATTCTGATGCTCTGCAGACGGAGTTGAACATTTAGTGGAAAGAATGAAGAAAAGCAACCTGCTGGCACACACCGAGTCTCAGGCCAGAGAGCTCGTCCATAATGATGGTCTAGAGGTGTCGGTGAGCCGGAACCACACCATCATGCTCGTATGTTTATTGCTGGATTCTTCTGAAACTTGTATTGTTTGATGACTATAGGCAGATGAAGAGTTCACACCTCAGAGCTGGAGTGCGTATCTTTCCATCTTTTTTCCTAAAGTGGAGGTGAGCATTAATATTCTTTTGTGTCTAATAATTATTTAAGAGAAGTGTATTTTCATAAGTCAGTAATCCCATTTAATGTGATCACGAGGATGGATGGATGATTATACAGATAAACGTAGACACAAATAAACAGATAGACAGAGAGGTGGATAGCCAGCTGAACCTACAGAGAGATAATGGGATGGATGAATAGACAGACAGACAGACGATCAAAACAGACCGACATACTAGACAGGCGGCTGCCCAGA
>SOMO01000163.1:168871-184772 GCA_028128575.1 Paedocypris carbunculus
TTGATATGTTTTTTAATTATTTTCCAGGATCCAGTGATTGGACGGATGGATCCGGGATCAACTCCATTAGAACATGCTGATCACGGTAGGCTTGGATTCTTCCGTGTGTTCTTGAAATGTGTTATACACGTATCACATTCATGAAACCGTTTAATTGATCCTTCTAGATTTATAGTCATTGATTTTATTGATTTTCATCTTGAAGGGGTTTTAATGAGCGAATGGGTTAAGCCGATGTTTCCTGTTGGTAATTAGTCCTCTCCATGCACTAAAACAGATTGATGCATTAGGCAGCCCACATGCATAAGTCTTCTCACGAGATTGAGCTTGTTTGGTGGAATTAATGGCACCTACAAGCTCATGGCTTTAGTTACAGTGGAGGCCAAACATTTTCAACCTCCTTTCTTTTGTCAAAGTCCATCTGGCTTAGAGATTTACAACTGGAGTCAGACATGGTGGAGAACAAAAGTGCTGTGATAACGTTCTGCTTTCTGGAACGTTTTGTATTTCAGGTGTTGATAAAAAGAACTCGACAGAAAGCATCAACCACGAGGGAGAGGAGCATGAGGTATGCCAACCTTTCTACTCTAATAAACATTATTTTATTAGGATTCTGTTTTAATAGTTTGCTATTTTATTCCAGGATTGTTTTTAGTATGTATTACATTTCCTGTCACATGCTCCCTAAGAAAATCAATATGTGTATTGCTGAAAATATATTTATGCTGAAAAGATACTGAAAATCCTAGTGTAGAGACAGGTTTTGAAAAAGATCGACAAAAGTAACATGCAATTCCATTTTGAAGTCTCATATTTTAATAAAAAAAATTTATATTCCATCCGTAAACCGTTTATGGACTTTTAGCAGGACAGACTCAGCAGTTAATCAGGTGACCGTTGTCACTGTGAGAAGGTGATGAAGGTGTACACAAACATTCCCATTCTCACTGTATTGATTTCCTTTAGTGGAGCTAATAAAGTAACCTTCCATCAGGGTTCTTAGCATCTCATTAAGAGCCTGTGTTTCTGTAGTCATTAAAACATCATTCTGCTAAAGTGAAGAAGAAGAAAACGTCAAAGCAAACCAAGTAGAAAGGCATAGAGTTAAATATGAAAAGAAGATCATGTGGATTTAACGGATGAGAAGTGCTTAATCTTTTCGGCTTGACGGTTTTGTGGTTGGTTTTTCACAGGCGGTGGGCAGCCGAGAGTCGGGAAAGTCTGTGTCAAGTTTGGGTCTTTCAGACTTTGATCTTCTAAGAGTGATTGGCAGAGGCAGTTATGCCAAGGTCCTGCTGGTACGCCTGAAGAAGACAGACCGTATCTATGCCATGAAAGTGGTGAAGAAGGAGCTGGTGAATGATGATGAGGTGATTTGGGCTTTCTTTTCTTCTTCTGCTTACGTCGATGGAATTTTGCTAATGTAGTGGTGTCATGGTTCCGAATTGAATTTGATCAATTAAAAAACAATATGCTTAATTTATGCATTTTTAAACAATTTTACATTACAAATGCATCATCAACTCATTAAACTAACATCAAACGTTAATCTAGCACTTCTCTTGGGATTTAAATGACTGGAGGAGCTGGAGCAGTTAAAAAGCCAATGGCTGGACATTTCCACAAAGAATGTGGAAAAATACGTTTTTCAACAATGTTTTTTTCTCAATGTTTATTTCTGTCAGTCAGGATTGTAAAGTGGCATATACTGTACATACGTATCTGTATTTGTATGAATAAATGTAAGCGCCACTGAACTGGGCATGTTTAGGTAAAGTTCTGTTTAGGTTGATGAATGACACAAGCTAATAAACCTCAGTTACACATTTACGACTTAACGTCTTTCCCTTGACATCAAATCGTTACGAATCTCAATAGTTGTACTCTCTTGACCTTGTAGAAGAAAAACAGGAGAGCACTCCATAGCGTAATCTCCCCAGGAAGTGTTGAAGTACACACGTCTAGCTGTTGATGAAGTGGACATTTAATAATGATTACACGCACTTAAGCCGTGTTTGATGAATTGACAGTGTTTGGCGGGAGTCAATAATGTCTGCTGCGCTTCACCGGCCCCATGGTGGGTTTTTTTTAAGTGAGTCTCAAAGTCAGAAGGTATTTTTATCAGGTTGTCAATAAAAGCTCCTGGCTTTTCACTCCGTATCTTCCCATTTTGAAGCTGGTCCTTCAAAGCTTTATCAGCTCCTGGCCTTCTACTCGTTACACTTCTGCATCTCCTTCCAAAAGCGTTCTCACCTGACAAAGATGATGCTCTGCTTTTTGCTGGGAGATTGATTTTTCTGTGTGTGTGTTCTCCTCTTTGTTGTGTTTCAGGATATTGACTGGGTGCAAACAGAAAAGCATGTATTTGAGCAGGCGTCCAATCATCCCTTCCTAGTTGGTCTTCACTCCTGTTTCCAGACTGAGAGCAGGTTTGGTCACACATATTTGTGATGAGAAATACATTTAAAGCTTGGGATATTTTTTTTATTATCAGATTCGATATGCAGTGGTGCCTTGTTTCACAAATGCTTCAATTCATTAACAGTTTGGTTTAAAAGTGAGCAAATCCAACAAAGACAAACCATACTAGTGTTCCGATCTCTGTCACGCCCCGTTTGACTTTCTGACGGTGAGGTCACTCAAGCTCAAGTTTGCATTCATTTAGGAAGCAAGTTTCATAGAATTACTTGAGGCAGTTGTACAGACTTGTAAAACATCATCGCAGTATTATTATCTTGGTCAGAACATGGAAACAATCGTACATGCTGAAACAAATCCACCAGATAGTCTGAGACGAGTCTGTTTGTAAAATTCAGTTCCCATGATGGAGAGGGGTGAGATAAGGGTGTTTTGCCATGATGTTAATGTTTGGCATTTTTGGCTTTAAAAAAATAAATGAACCACAACAGAAAATAGTTGAGAGTGGATTTACCAGATTCCACTTTATGGGCACAATTGTATACGTTATTGAACCGAGACGCCACTGCTGTTATAAGGTATGACATTATATAAGATCTAACTTCTTGGGTTAGAACCCTTTTGTTCTTTTCGAGTGTTCTGTTCATGTACGGTGGCGTCTGATGTTTTTACAGGCTTTTCTTTGTAATCGAGTATGTGAATGGCGGAGATCTGATGTTCCATATGCAGCGTCAGAGAAAACTTCCAGAGGAGCACGCACGGTATGAGCTGCACAGAACTTCAGTATGCCATTGCCCTGTGGTTTTCAAGCTTTGCCGCGTTGCTGAGCGACACACTTCTCTGTCTCTGGCAGCTTTTACTCAGCAGAGATCAGTCTGGCCTTGAACTACCTCCATGAGCATGGCATCATCTACAGGGATCTGAAACTGGACAATGTTCTGCTCGAGTCTGAGGGACACATCAAGCTGACGGATTATGGCATGTGCAAGGTGAGCTCGTGTTCAGAGCACATCTTATATGTGTCTAGTGTGCGAGGAAGGGATCATTTGTAATGCACCTAATCCCACCACAGACATTACAGACTAACGGCTTCTTCAAAAGCTCTTTACATGTAGTGAGAGAACCATTTGTGATTGTTACATTGTCTAACATCTAACATGCGTGGTCGTTTAGGTTAATTTGTCTATCTGATTGTTTGTTTGCACAAGAGGTGTACAGAGTACATGAAAACCATACTTGAGTAAAAGTACTTGCTGTCTTACTGTAACACTTGCTGTGTTAAATGAATTTTAACATTAATTAATTTTAACATAATGTTTCAAAATGGGTAAACAAAACATGTATCCTTTTTTAGACACATTTCTTCACTTGCTCCTCATTTTGTAAGTCGCTTGGGATAAAAGTGTCTGCCAAATGACTGTAAAGTAAAAATAGATTTAAAAAATGAAAAAAATGACGGTTAGCGACGTCGCCAATCTGCAAAATTAGCCACGGTAGATAAAGATGCCGCCGCCCACACACAATGTAGCAATCACAATGTAGCGAGTAATGGTAAGTGTCCATTCAAATGTAATGGAGTAAAGAGTACAGATACTCCATCAAAAATGTAGTCAAGTAGAGAGTAAAAGTTGCTTATATTTTTAATACTCTAATACTTTGGTGGTTAAATGTGATTTTGCTTGTAGGAGGGACTGAGACCTGGAGACACGACCAGCACTTTCTGTGGAACCCCCAATTACATTGCCCCTGAGATACTGCGAGGAGAAGACTATGGTGAGAAGATGACAGCTTTTTAAGATGCTCTTGCAGGGCTTAAAATGCTTCCTTTGCCTCTCTGCAGGCTTCAGTGTGGATTGGTGGGCACTGGGCGTCTTGATGTTTGAGATGATGGCTGGCAGATCGCCCTTTGACATCGTCGGCAGCTCTGACAACCCCGACCAAAACACGGAAGACTATCTTTTCCAAGGTGGATGAGACAACGTGCAGCTTTCAGAAATAAAAACATGTCGGTTGCTTCTGATGTCTAATACTTTTTCTTTCCGTTTGATTATGGCAGTGATTTTAGAAAAACAGATCAGAATTCCCCGATCACTGTCTGTTAAAGCGGCGAGCGTTCTGAAGGGGTTCCTCAACAAGGTAAAGCAGACCAGACCAGCACTGTTAATGGTTTTATGTCACATGGATAATATTAGTGATGTCACTATAGCTCTTTTACTCTCCTCATTCTCACACAGTTTATCAATTTTATTATTTAATCAACCTAGCACCGTTCAATTCATAAGATTTTTGACTGGATGATGTTTATGCCACTCACTTAATAAATCTGAATGTATGAACATTGAGCACCAAACCGCAAAGCGCCTGTCACAGTCAGAGTGATGTCTGAATCACGGGCGGCACTTCTGACAGGAAATCTGTTTGCTATTGCTTTCACTGTTCACACTTTTTTATAATCCACTAAACATGTTCACGTTACAGTTTATAATGTGTTATTGTGAGAAGAGTTTAGAATGGATACATTCATTTACCTTTACACTTACGGTTTTGTAGTTTATTGTATTGTCAAGTGATTTTTACTGGATTAAGGGATGTTTTATATATAATAATGTACAAAGTAGCAAGGTTTGTTACTATTTTGTTAAATGTTGAATGAACTATAAATGCTTTTATGAAGAGGTTTGTGTCTAAACTTTAAATTCAGTCTGTTACAACAGTAAAACAATACCTAAAAGTTTTTAAAAAAAGTGTATAATTTGTTTATTAAAAATTCATATTGTAGTTTAGAAAAGTTGTTTTAAAACGTATTATCACATTTTTTTACTTCTTTACATCATTTTATGTGTGTCAAAAACGAATAATCTACCAAGCGTCCAGATTCTAGTTGTATTGTTGTAAATATTGAAAAATGTATTTGGTATTGATTGTGATTTAATTAAATTTGTGCTTTGCTTCCCATCATCCCGTTTTTTTTCTGACACGTCTTCAATGTTTTTTGATAGGATCAGAAGGAGCGTCTGGGATGTCATCCTCAGACTGGTTTTGCCGACATCACCGCCCATCCTTTTTTCCGAAACGTGGACTGGGATCTTGTGAGTCACCGCGCTTTGTGTTGACGTTATCTCCCATATTGGATGTTTAGACTTGAGAGCGCTGAGACGGCATGAGTCAGTCTCTTCAGCCCCCAGACGCGCTTGACAGACGACTCCGTGGAGCCAGAAGGATGTTTAGTGGTGTTTTTGACCTTGAGAAACACTTGATCCACTACCCATTCATTACTATCAAGCTAACGTCAGGCATCAGTATTGATCACTTAACATTACACTACATATCCACATTGGTTTGCTTATAAATATTACTAGTATTTTGCTATGAATGGCTTTCACACTCAAGCTTCTTAATTTGATCACTGGGTTTGAAAGTATTGATTTTTCTGGCCAGGAAAGGTGATCTTACGGGTCTCGGATAGACACACTGACCTCTTGTTCCTGTTTTGTCTGGTTGAGTACACAATGAGAGGCAGAGAAGTGGCGGCTGCTCTGTTATGAACAGATCTGGTTACACTTTCTTCCCAAACTGCATTTTTACAAGTGTCCAGCAGGGGCAGTAATTCCTGCCTTGCTGTTAGACTGAAAGCTGAACTAATTTGCGTTGAACTACTTTTGGTTTATATCAATTGTATATAGGTATATCATTACTTGACATGTGGGTTTTGTGTTTCAGATGGAGCAGAAACAAGTGGTTCCACCCTTTAAGCCCAACATTTCTGGAGAGTTTGGCTTGGACAACTTTGATGCCCAGTTCACCAATGAGCCCATTCAGCTGACGCCGGACGATGAGTGAGTGTCTAAGCGCGTCACTAATCTTTAAATCTTTACCGCACCAATGCGAGTGTCGTGGCTATCAAACGCACACCGGAAGCCATAGAACATTTTATGAGGTCGTAATTCCATGACACACATTTCTGTGAAGTGCTCTGTCATTTTTTTCAGCCTTTTTCTGTCCAGAAAACATTCAGCCAGGTTTCTTTTCCCTTTTTTTTCTGAAAGCCATCGCAGTTAAGGCTCATTGATTCTGTCTTTGTCTCCCTCCCAGTGATGCTGTAAAGAAGATCGACCAGTCTGAGTTTGAAGGGTTCGAGTACATCAATCCTCTGCTGATGTCGGCGGAGGAGTGTGTGTGAGCGGCGAGTCTGTCTCTGGTAAACGTTTCCCGTGGCTGCCTTTTTGGTTTTCTTTGCAGTCAAACATACACACAATTACGAAAACGAAAACAAAACAAACCTGACTTTTTCTGTTGGGACCAAGTGACAAATTAACTTGCCAAACTTTCACTTTCTGCCATTTGTAACCACTAGTCCTTAAGTCTGTTTTTGTTCTTGGTTATTTTTGTATGGTGTAAATCTGCACTGATGAAAGGAAACTTATCAGTGCCTTTTCTCATCGACCAACATAGTTGGAAGGTCAAATTTATGTTACTGGACACTGCGAACTAACGGACAAGAATGGCGGCGATGGCAGAAACGTCATCTGGCTTGTTCCACTGTTGTGTTTTTAATTTGTACATATTGAAGCAAACCATTGAATTCATTTTAATATGTATGCCAGATTATAGCTTTCAGACACTCCAGAGTAAAAACCGAAATACTTTTAATGTTTTATTTAAGACTGTTTCTTCTATATATATATATAGTATGCACAAATTGAATCTGAAATTGTCCGTAAGGGTTTTATTTTACCGTTGTTTAGCGATGATTGGTTGCTCGGCCTCGGGTTGAACAGAATTTAGCTTTGTGCACCAGACTTGAGAATCCAGCCGGGCCCAAAACACTAAAGAAATCTGTTTGGAATGGATAAACATCAGCTTTCTGTTGCACAGGACCAAAACGACACTACAACAGAAACTTCCTGTCAGGCGTCTCCATGGAGACGAGGTAAAAGTGCTGCATGTGTAAAGTACTTGTTGTTTTTTATAGTTATATATGTTGCTTTTTTTGGTACATGTATCCTGTGACCTTCTGTTAATGAAGTCTCATTACCTGCAATATGAGCATCTGTGGATCTACCTCCATTGGTTTATTTTGTTTGTTTGTTTATTTTCTGTGCTAACATAAACTAGATCCACAATGCACACGATGATTATTTCCACTGTTTATCACTCCGTCAATGGCTCTCGGCTCCTCTGGCTGGTGTGTTTTAAACACAAATCGTTTCTGAGCACATGTCAGTGTGTGTGTCAATGTGCTAAATTGAAAGGACCTTTGACTGTAATGACCAAACCAGAAGAGTAAATATGACCTCGTGCACAGCAACGCTCCGGTTTCCATGCACATACCCAGACACGCGTGTTTCTCGCAGATGTTGGCGCTGGTTTTCGAGTTGCGGCAAGCTCGTTAGCGTTTCAGTGTTAAAACCAATTCAGTCGCTTAAAGCCTGAGAAAACATTGTGCTAATAAGCTTTTCAGGTGGCTGACATCAAACTGGGCTTTTGTTTTTGGGTTTTTTGTTCTTCTCCTTTAATATGCTTTAAGATAATCTGCACATTGAAAACCGCTAATAAATTATACCTCCTTTTTTTCTCTCGACACTTAAAGTATTTAATGAACACTTTTCTGCTCTGAAGTGTGAAGGCGATTTGTGTTTTAGTGGAATTGGATGAAATCACACTCGACTTTTGTTACTGTAAGAAATTTTCACTCTGAAAGAATTGCATAAATAAAAGACTGTCCCTGACATAGTTATACATATTTTATTATTCGGTGAAATGTTCGTTGAATAAAAAAAATTTGAAAAACTATTTTTCCCTGTGGTTTTGGTTATTATTTATATTATGAAGTTTTTTTTTTTTTCACGTTTTGCACTCATTTGGTGTTTTATGACTCATGTTTTAGTGAATGTATAAACGTTTTACTTAAATTACGCAAATCGAATTTGCAATGTAAACATGTAGCGTAGGTTTTGGTAGCTTTTATAAATTGACATGGCAGTTTGTTCCTGCATTCAGTTCAGTTTAAAGAGATCTTTTCCTCATTTTTTCTTTTTTGACGTCTTTTTGTGCACATTTTTCGAATTGTCTTTGTCCAGATTGTTGAAGTTGTGACCTTAGGGAACTAGTTTCCTGCAAATGACTTTCCTCTCTGTGACTTTGACTTTGTCCATTACTTTTAATCCATGTAGGCTGGCGCACAAGGATGTGTTTCTGCGTCTGACAGTGACATTGTCCTCCATCTCTGGAGAGCAGGACACACTATTCCTCCCAGACTGACCTTTCCTGCAGAAAGCCTCAGCTGTAATTGTTATTGAGAGTAATGAAAGTCTTCCTGTAGGCATAATTATCCATCGGTTCTGCTGTTTTTCAAATTCCTTGCCTTCCATGCATCTTTCGTTTGATGAACGTCACTTTTCGATTCCCCTGAAACTTCTTTCCCAGGCTAGTTTGCCGTTCAGAAGTGGCGACTGGTGGTGATGAGCGTTTGTTGATGCATTTCTTTATGGATTTTATCTGAAGCTCTGTCCTCGGGGGGCTGCTTATGGCTTAGGCCCGTAGTACGTAATGAAGACAGCAGCCTGACTAACTGTGTGGCCGTCAGACCTTAATCTATGTTCCTGACATTCTTTATCCTTCACTCTTGCACACCAATAGCATCATGTCAAGCTTCAAACCAACGATCAGCTCTTTGAGAGTAATTACCTATATTAAGTTGAAATTACTCCACACAATACAGGGATGATGTTATTACCCTCTAGAAACAGAAATCAATGCGCTGTAGTGTTTTGAGTTCAGCCACTGTTTGTGTGTGTGTGTGTGTGTGTGTGTGTGTGTGTGTGTGTGTGTGTGTGTGTGTGGGCGCACCTGCTTTCATAATACATCTGCTGACCTTGCTATCTGCAGCGAGTGGGGAAACCGCTGCTGAAATACGCTTGATCACGAGGACATCAGATCTAACACAGGACCGTGACACTGACGTCACTAAATACTTTTCTTCACCTAAAGTCAGTGTGTGTGTTTGTGTGTAAAACAAAACCGTTTAAGTACAATTTACTATAATTTTGTTACATGGGTTTTTTTATTTATAGCCTTAAATGCTATAAAATATTGTAGTGTGTAGTCAATATTTTGTGTAAGGATTTTGTTAAGTTAGTGTTTTAAGTTATATTTATCCATGTAAGTGCTATATTAGATATACATGTGTATATACATTTATTTACAGTACTGTGTGTGACCCCCATAAACGTGGGTTATAAACGTTTTGTTTTTTTTACTGTAATTGATTTGAGTAAAAAAAAAATAAAAGTAATTAAAATATATATATATATTTTTTTTAAACATTTTTTTTACGGATAAACGCAAAATACTAGACTGTTCAGACGTGTGAACTCAAATATTAGTGATTTGTGGGAGTACGGGATCAAAACAAAAACGCAACACCTTAAAGCCCATCCAAAGCATTCAGATGTTCACAGATCTGAATCTGATGACCTGGGTCAGAGCGCTGGAGAAGCCTTTAAAAGTGTTAATGCCGTTGGTGTTTGTGAATGGGCCGCTGAATCCAGGTCGTCATAGCTCTGCCTCTCCCGTTTAACATTTAAATGACTCCAAACAAATGGCTCACACAGAGATGGCTACACCAAAGGTGATCTCCCCTCTCCATCAGGGTTTGATTGAAGAAGAGGACTTCATTGGATGGATGAAGGGAACCGCTGGCCGTGCTCCAGGCCATTACTCAGGCACCAAGAATGTCTTGCTCTTATTACTCAACGTCCTTGGTTATAAGCTCCACAACATTTGTAATGGAGCAACAGTTTGCCAAACCAGTGTCTGCTGACATGTCTGGCTGGTTTATAATTGGGTCAATCCATATGTGGTTATCATTCAAGATTACTCGTGAAGAGAAACGTCCGAGTGGAAAGCTCGGTTGTGATGGTCACTATAATCATTTGAAACGTTTCAAATAATAAACCGTATAGGCGACTTTTTACACAACATACTTTTATAGACCATAAACTACCAATTTGACAGTCTACAAACAAAAATACAAATTTCGTATAGCTAATAATGTGTGACATGATATGTGACCATTCTAGAAGCTAAACCTTTTACTTTACAGTTCGGAAATAAGCATTGTATTTTAAAGCACGTCACACCTAAATTCTTCTCTTAGGCCACCAGATCGCTGTTGCCTCACAAAATCCCTGCTGTATAAATGTCTTCCGCTCGCCGTACTCTCTCTCCCTCTCTCCCTCAGTCTGTGTGTGTGTGTGTTTAAAGTTGTGCTTGTCTGAACTTCTCAAGACATTGGGGGAGGGCGGCAGACAGACAGACACGCCCGCGCGACATCCGTTCGGTTAGTGCGCGCTCGCGCTGGCGCTGTGACGCGCGCGGTGTCTGAAGGCTTTCAGTCTATGCGCGTGTTGTTGACTGTCAGTTGGAGCGAGGCAGGGAGAGACGGCGGACGGACGGACGCGCAGCGCTCATCCCAAGGCAAGTCACTCGGATCTCGACAACCTCCTTGCAGACACGCGTCTCGGTTATAATTTCATTCGGCCATTTGTCCGGCGTTGAATAATTGATTTCCATTATTTTTCGAGTTCTATTCTATCAATTCTGTGAGTCGGATAGAACACGTTTGCTCGGCTAACGTGCTAATGGGCTTTAAACGCCGTAGCTTGTCTGCTAATGTTGGCTTACGATTAAAACGGGTTGGGGGTTTGCGGTTATTTTCACCGAGTACATATTTGCGTGACGCTCTTGTTTAAAAACGCAATAAATGTGCGCTTTTAAAAGGCGTCTGATGCGCACGTAACGTGTTTTAACACGCCAGTTCACTGATAAGATGAGACGCTGATGCTCGGAAGCTCAAGCTGATGATTTAAATCAATGATCAAATCGAAATTGTAGAGGAACAACAGCGCAGGTAGTAGCACTTGAAATATTGTAACGTTTTTGCTTTTCCGGTTTTTTTTTTTTTTTTGTAAAACCGCTCAACGCCTTAACTACAATGAATGGAATGTGACTAAAATGCGGCGCTGGTTGGTAACGACGCTGGTCGTTAGTTGTATCGAATTGTATTAATTTTTCACGGCGAGGGTCTCTCGGCTGCGGGGAGGTTGAATGTCACTCCACGGGCGATCAGCGCAGCTCTGCCCGCAGAGGGAGAAACGATAGACCGATAGAGGCGGAGACACATCCGCGGTCTCTTCACGGCGATACAAATGCCCGTTTCAAACCTTTTTATTAACGTTTGTAGTTTATCATAAAATTTAATTGAATCTTAACGATGCGTTTTTAGTCAAACGATCGTTTCGTACCCAAATGCCACAGCACCGCCGCGTATATTATATTATATTAAGTATATTATAATGACCTATATTTATTTATTTCTCATATTAGTTCTAACTGTAACGTTTGCAAAGAGTGTGAAATGCAGGCGTTTTGCGTGTGAATGACGGTTTAAACTCAGTTATGAGTTGATTCACAGTCGTGCTCGGAAATTCCATTTCCGTCAATGTCAATGTTTCTCTACCTTTTAATATTTCAATCATTTTTTGCCTTTCTCTCTCGTGTTGGCGATTCCCGGCTCTGTGTCTGCTGATGCTGGTGTTTTCGTGTTTATACAGTCATTTCCATTCCAATTGTATTGTCAGAACCCAACTGCCACTCGATTTTAGCTTCAGTTGCCTTTGGTCGTGTCTGTTAAACTGACTTTATTCGGCTATCGACTTGATTTAAGTGTTGATAGATTTAGCATGAGTTCAGTGAACAATAGTGCACTAAACTATGCCGGTATCGATCGGTCCTAAATCAGATTAGCACAATGAAGTGAAAACGTTCCAGTCGTCGTGCGTTCCGTTTGATTAAAGACGTCTCTGCTGGTCTCTTCAAACGAATGGCTCCACTGATGTCACGCTATGTTTGTTTCTATTACAGGAAGTGCAAAAGAGTTGTATCACCATCATGCACGTGTCTTAATGTCAATTGGAAACGCAGTGGAAAGAAAAGACCAAAAGGAGTGTTTGACGTAGAAGACAGCGTTTTTTCACTGGAAGAAGTCTAAACATCTGCGTACGGAACATGGCCAGTCCTCAGACAAGCCTGAAAACCCCGTTCAAAGACCTGACATCTTTTAAAGGCAACATGAAGAGATTGTACAGGGAACGTTTGGAAGATGCTCCCATTAAAAAACGTGTAATGGCGGAGATGCACTTGAAGCGCCGCAGTCTAGAGAGTGCGCCCAAACCCCCGAAGGTCAAGAAGGAGCACGATGAACACATTCATTTGGAAATGGACTTTGAAGAGAGGGACTACCATGCAGTTGGGTCAGCCAAAGCGTTAGATCTCAGTGCCGGCCTCAAGCACACTCTGGCTCAATTCACTCTGAGCAGCCAGAGCTCCTTGGGAGGTCCTGCGGCCTTCTCTGCGAAATCCGCTCAAGAGTGTGGCTCTCCTGCTGGCATGGCTGCGCTGTCTTCTCCTCCGGTCGTTGGAGGTGGTCCACTCTTGGTGCCGTGCGACAGCTCAACTGAACTCACCCATTCTCTTCTGGAAGGAGAGTCCATTTCCTGCTTCGTTGTGGGGGGTGAAAAGCGCCTGTGTCTCCCCCAGGTTCTCAATTCGGTGCTGCGAGACTTCTCTCTGCAGCAGATCAATGCTGTCTGCGATGAACTTTACGTCTACTGCTCCCGATGTGACGCCGAGCAGCTTCACATCCTCAAAGTGCTAGGCATCTTGCCCTTCAATGCACCTTCCTGTGGCTTAATCACCCTGACCGATGCACAGAGGCTCTGCAATGCCCTGCTTCGACCAGGAGCAAGCATTCCAACTGACCCCAATAGCAAACACCCCGGCCTGCTGAAGGAAAGCGAGGCCAGTTTCCAGGTAGAGCATCAATGTCTGGGGAAGTGCCAAGGCCTGTTTGTGCCCCAATTTTACATTCAGCTCGATGCCCCCTGCATCCAGTGTCTGGAGTGCCAGTTGCTCTTCTCCCCACAAAACTTTGTCATGCATTCTCACAAGTCTCCCGACAAGAGGACCTGCCATTGGGGTTTCGATTCCGCCAAGTGGCCGTGCTATCTACAACTGGGCCGCAAACACCAGGGCAAGCTGGAAGAATCCCAACTCAAGCAGCTGCTGGACGAGATGAAAGAGAAGTTTCACTACCAGTCGAAGAGACCTCTTGATAACGTGAGTATTTTCTGTTTGTTCGCCTTTTGTTTGTTGCTAAGGAACTAAGGTCAAGTTTTGCTCTGCGTTTGTTGATTTGGACGTGTGTGAGCAGATGGCAACGTGTGATAGTCTGGAAAGGAGTGTCTGGGCTGCTGCTCGCGCCGTCGAGCCGTTGGTTTTGATAAACTAGTGTTGACCCAATTTTATGAGGTGGCACGGGGCAGGTGTCGCTTGCTCTGTGGGCTTACGTGGAGGCAGGGTGCTCCAGTTGGTCTGGCTGAAGGGGAAGTGCATTAACTGCCTCTCGGGTCAAAAAGGGGTCATTTCTCTGTGGTTGAGCCAGCAATTGTACGTTTAAAACACTGAATTTGCTCCTAGAAAAAGTCTGTGTGATATAACGTGGCTGGAACACTGGAGATTCTTCCACTTTCAGCCAACCTTTGAACACACAAAAAACCACCCAGCAAGTGTTTCGGTCAACTAGAAGCTATAGAATGGTCAGCTTACTAGGGGAAAAATGGTCTGGATTGTTTCACTCCCATTGACCAGCTATTTCTCATGACCCCCTTGACCAAGCCAGCAAGCCAAAGCTGGTTTTGTTGTCCTCGCTCATGTTGGACAAAGATTGGGCCCCTATTGATGTAGTCCGAGTGGTTGAATGCAAGGTACCAACCAGCAGGTAATGGTCTAACAGTGTCGAAATGTTCCAGTACACAGAATAGTAAGAGCAGAATAAAACTCGCTAAGGCTTCGTGTTCTTTCAAAAAATGGCAGAAAACCCTCAGCCTCTCTTCTGTGTGCTTTTGTAAGCGCGCCGGAAATTCCGTCTGTGTCTCGTCTAGCACACAAACCGCATCCACCCTCCCTCCTGCTGCACACACACTTCATGTACCGAAGCAGACCTTGAGTCTGTCAGTCTCCAAGACACATCTGCTCCACAGACTGACCTCACCCTGACACACACCGGCTTTTACACTGTAAAACTCTGCCCACTTGCGTTTAACGCGGACTAATGAAATTAATTCACACGCACACGGTAAACCCCTCCAGGGACCGTCTCATCACCGCTCTGCCGAGGGCGGGGTATCAAACCTCCAGAAACGAAGGAGTGAATCAGTGACACCTTCTCCCCGCACAGCGAGCTGTTAACTGCTCGGCTCCCGACACGTCTCCGTCTGCCAGTGTCTCGCACCTGCTCCGGCGCGCTGCCTCCTCCTTTTCCATTTTAAAAAAGCATCTTCTGTGAAAGATTTGTTAATCAACCATGAACAAATTATATATTCAATAATCATACTACAGTATTTATAATCTTTATGTAACATTCAGTAATGACACATTATTAGTGTTGATATAAATTCACGTTTGAGTATTAATAAGTTAATTCTAAAATATTTGTTTACTTCATGATATTAATAATAGAGTGTTAATAATTGAGCAAATCAATGAACAGTAGTGTAAATATTACAAATTTCAAGTATAAATGTTTAGTACTTGCGTTACATTCGAATGAGTTAATTTAATTTTATGTCTTATTTTTACATATTCTGTCTCTCTTTATTTTTTTTTATTTAAAAGCTAATTTAGATTTTTTGGGATATTTTTTGGAGATTATAAATTTCACAATTTTATCCAGTTGCATTTCTTTGTATTGTTTGTTTTTATCCTAATTTGCTGTGTTCATTGTGTACAAGGCCAAGCAGGAAGTTCACAGAAGGTCGTTATTTGTTGGTAAAGAAGCCGAAAACAGGGCTGTCGTGTCTGTCGTCATGTGTAACCGCTTTTAAAGGAAATGTAAACAGACATGTTTGTCGGTGCAAAACTACTACCTACTGGCCATTGAGTTAACGTCTGCCATTTCTGTAAATAGACACAAGACTTGCACAGTCAACTCGTCGTGGCCATATCAAAGACATCTTGCTGTGTGTGTGAACGGGATGCGGGGCAGACACACTCATCGGTTTACTGGGTGAAACGTTCTCTCTAAACATCTGTGATGCTGGAGAGCCAGAACAAGTGACTCAGAGTTTCCACAGGTGGCTGTCTGTGGATGTTGGTCGAGCTCAGACCAGTGACGGCAGACGTCTGCAGGTCATTTTAACTGGCTGACGACTTTTATTAAGGTCTGTGAAGCAGAGGCCATGTTGACTCTAGAAATTTGAACTTGAAATGTTTTAAAATTGAGTTTGCCATTGATTGTTTTTTTACTGTGGTGAGACTGCACCTCATTAGTGAGACTGTAAAAATATTACTATACAATTACAGTATGTTCATTCCAATTAGAAGTTTACCCAATTCACTTAAATTATGATTACAAAAACATTGT
>SOMO01000163.1:189000-200961 GCA_028128575.1 Paedocypris carbunculus
TCTCTCTGTCTGTCTGTCTGTCTGCCTCTGTTTCACTCTTTCTCTTTAACATTTTCCATCGGTCTTTCTCTCCCTTTCTCTTTTTCTATCTGTATGTCTATTTTTCTCCCCCTCTCTCTTTCATATTTCTCTCTTTCATTTGAATAATAATAATAATAATAATAATAACAATAATTAAATAATATAAATATAAAAATATTATTAATAAAAAATAATAAAAATAATAATGTATTTGTAGGGCGCTTTTCACAGTTTTAACTGTTTCATTTTGTCTGTCTCTCCCTCTCTCTTTCACCTTCTCTTTCTGCCCCCCCACACCTCTCTCACACACACACACACCACAGTTCACTATGCAAAGCTCGTCCCCGTGCCCCCTAACAGGTTCTCCTATGCAAAATGCATGAGCCACCCTGCTTGGAGTATGTAGATTGAACTTGTGAGCGTGTCTTGTAGCTGAATCCTGCAGTCTCAGTGGGTGGGCAGCTCTATCTGTCTGTCTGTCTGTCTTCCTCTTGCTCTCTGGAGTGACTCGAGGTGGCAGAAGTGAAATGCACTGGCAGTTTCATGTGTCAAGGTGCCATGTCGCTGGTTCCCCATTTAATGACACGCACCTTCGGAGACAAGTCTTGCGTTTGAACTCCTCTGACAGACTTGATCAGAAACCTGTATATTCACACCAGCATGTAGTTTGATTATTGATGAGATTTACACCAACAGACGGATCCAAGCAGCACATAACCCACAACGTGGCTTTTCAAAAAATCTACACGCGAAATGAAATTTTAATGTCACGGCGCATCGGTCGGGGATTCTCTGCGGGGAGTTTGTCATGCCGCTAATCTAAACGATGCCGAAACCCTCGCTAAAGACGACAGAAACCCCCGCACTAATCAAAACGCCGGCCGAACACACATCTGATTGTTTTGTCTTCAGAGTTTGCGCCCTTTTGACCACAGATTGTGTGTCCCGCAGAGAGAGGAAGGTCACGTTCTGCCCCCGTTAAGCTCTGCAGAAGGCGGCGTGGGCGCGCGGAGGGGGATTGCTACGTCAGTGTGTGTGTGATGGCTCTGGGTGAGGCGTGACAGCCGCTTCTGAAGCCAGCCGTAGGGTGCCACAGCCCCGACCCACTCCAGCGAGACTGCGTCAGCCCGCGTCTTTGTGCATGCGTGAGTGCGGGAGCGTGTTCGTCTAGCGCCGTCGCGCCATGGGAGGCTTATGCGGTTACTGCTAGTCAGTGGCGCACACTTGAGAGTACTCGCTTGTGACACGTGTGCATACAGATCTCCCATTCACAGGCCTATTTAAAGCAGCCCATGGGTAAAGAAGGGAACAGGCAGAGCTCTGTCTGACTGAAATCTGAGACGGCGAGCACGAGAGACTGTTCCTCTGTCTGTTCACGGAAGACTGTCGCACTCTGTTCTCGCCGATCACCGCTGATCCGGCCCCGTGTTTGGTCTGAAGCTCTTATCAGGTCGCAGGTTGCAGATTAGACCGGCGATGTGTGCGGACCGCTGGCAGACAGACAGGCAGACGGCACTATTGATGACCGAGTCTAGACGGAATGTTCGTCTCCCTGGATTTTTTTTTTCTGTCTCGGCCCTCCCGCTCTTTCCTTAAATATTTGCCCCAGGCTGCCAGCCAAATCCTCTCAGGAATGAGCATGTCTGTGCCGCAGTGTTTGATCCTCTGAGTTTGTGTGCGGAGGTGAGTCTTTGCACAAGGGCCGGTTTGATAATGCTTCGGGCCTGTTGTTGTTTTTGTGAGCGGTTGCCACCTAACGAGAAACGACACTGGCCTTCCAGTTTACTCTTCACCCCACGGCAACCAGCCACGGTTTATTCCACAATTAGGTGTGTGATTGTGTGTGTGTATATTATATGGTATAGTATAGTATTTGTTGTAAATGTTCATTTAAATAGTAATACATTTAAAAGAAGCTACAGTATTACAGAATTTGTATGACCCACTTACCCACTTATGACCCAAAACTTGTACTTTCCCTTTTTAAATACATTTATTTTTTCCCAAAAGGAAAAAATAAAATAATCTTTTTTTATGAATGTGGGTTCAGAGGAATCCTTTTCATGGAGTTTTGCGATTCATAATAATAACAGATTTTTCAAGTAATACTATTTTTTATAGAGAAAATTGAAGATGGGATGGGAATTTCTGCTCCATTCTTTCTCTGCTGGTAATTTAGAACTATTTTTGACATCATTTCTGAATCTTCTGGAGAGTTTCTTATCTCCTTTACCCATATTATTTTGGCCTACATTCGTACATCTCATCTATCCCACATGGAAAGGTCGCCTCAACGTAATCGCACGTCTCTGCTGTTCTATCCTGCCAAAACACAAACCTTCTTTCTCTTTCCATGAGTCCAATGAGTCAAAAACGATGACTGAACTCCCGACTTCTGGAAAACAAACACTGTGCGGACACTGCCGTTAGCCCTATGCTAATATTTCATTCGCACGTAGCAATTATTACGCCGTTTGCATGCGTTGCCATTTGCATGCTTTACGTAAATCAGCTTGGCCTACATTTGTCCTCCCGCACATGCCCTCACTGGCTTTTTTTCTCTGCGCCGGAGACGTGTGTGTGAATAGGAGACCTGTGTGTGCGGGGGTACAGTCAGGGGCCCAGCCACTCGCCATGTGTTTTTGACTGAAAACTGCACGTTTGCGCCGCGTCGCGCTTTGTGCGTCCATCTGCTGCAGCTCGGGCAGAGGTTTGGCACAAACGCCTTCATGTGCTGCTTTTCACACAGATTGTGTTTGAGACAGAAGGAAGAACGAAAGCTCTTTTCACTAATTTGTCCACGCTCACAATTTGAAAACGAGGCAGCGCTGATATGTTTGTGCCGACAACGTATTGACATGAAAATGGAATGTCTCTGAGAGCAAGTTGCTTTGAAATGTCATTGTTTATTACGGCAGTATAAAGCCGGCCTAGTTAAGATTCATCACCAGCCTGCGCCGCTCGTAATTCCCCACCATCACCGTAGCTCGTAAAATACGCTTGTGCGGGAACTGCAGAGTGCACGCGCGGGTTTACCACTCGCTCTCTACCGGCGGCTTGTTGTTATTTTCCTCTTGTTATATTAGCCGGGCATAGTTGTGGACGGTACGGGATGAAATTCACATCACAATGTTTTCTAGTGGGACATTGCATTTTAGTTGACTTTAATTTACATTACCGCAGTGGCCAATTTTTTAAAGGCAAATACTGTTTAAAGGCCATTTTTATATTATTATCTCTGCCAGCTCAAAGACCCGCCCTCCTAAGTAGACGGTTAAAAAGACCAATCAACTAGTGATGATGTCGAGTATTACCCAATCAAAAGTAGGAAAGGAGGCATCTTCAAAAAACGCATGAGATGATTTGCATGAAACTCTGCTATAAAAATGATCAAAAATACGGGTAAAAAAAACAGTGGAACGCACAATTTTATTCACAGATATGGTACAATTCAGTATTTTAAAAAACGTATTTTAAAAACCAAACCTGTTCCATATAACAGAGTAGTGTCTGTTCCTTTCAACCAGTTGTGCTTGGGCTTCTTCAGCTGCACTTTCAGCGTGTTCGCTCATCTTCTTCACTTTTCCAGACTGTAATTCTTGCCCTCGCACCTGTGTGATCTATTAATTCATCCTGTTACACTGCTTTCTGTGTTTGATTAGCAATGTCTCAGTGTCGTCATTAGCAGTCTTAAAAGTTGAAATGAAACAAATGTGTTCTATTAAATGTTCATATACGTATATAAAAAGTAAACTAAATTGCAAAAATTCATATCGTGGCACTCAATAGCGGTATTCGTTCCTGATGTTTTAGCGCCCAACCCTAGTCAGGGGATCTCCAAAGGTAGTAATCCAGTGGCGCGGTTGGACGCAGTGCACGTCTTTAAATGAAATTAAGTTGTGTTTGCATGCCAGTGACCTTATTGTCGCTGTTTTTGAGAGGGTTTCAGGTGAAATCTAGAATGGAAAGTCTGAGCAAACCATCACTAAAGTGTGTTCCAGAGCGCCGGAGCCCGAGTCAAATGCACGTGTGATGATGGATTAGCAGCAGCAGGGAAGCGTCTCAGATGATTGAGCTCCAGGAATGCCAGATCCCACCGTCTTCCGCTCACAGACTTTTCTTCTTGTTTTTTTTAAGAGTCTTTCGTTTCGCATACGCTCCTGACAACCCATTTTTGTGTCCTCGGGTTGTTTGCGACGCATATTAAGTCACTTGTTGTTGTCACTCCTGTCTCTGTGGGACAAGTACAGTGTTGCGCTTTATAATGGCGTCCGTGTCTGCGTGAGTGTTGGGCGACAACATACTAATTAAAAAGAGATTAAAGATGGCTGAGGTGTTGCATGCGGGGAAGAGCACGGCGAGAGAAACTCATAACCACCTGATCTGTAGGATTTATGGTCCACAGTGACTCGCCCCAAAACAGCAGAGTGGGGAACCACACAGGCCGATGCTGGGACCCTTTATTGATAGATCAGGTCTTGTGTGTATATGCAGTGGATTTATGCCGCGGGAGACACCTGTTCCGATGTAATTTTCTCATGTCCTTGAGCGCAGCACAGCAATAACTCTCAGTAAACGGCGCCCACGGCTTCTGCACCACCGTCACCGTCTCTGCTCGGACTATAGCGTCATTGGCTCGTACTGCTACACTGCCGTCTACTATGCCGCACATAACCTACACGAGCTGTGGTGTAAGGGAATTCCCCAGGTTATAAAATCAAGTACCACATTTCTCGGATCGCAAAGCACACTGGATTATAAAGTGCATCATTATCCATACATGCGTCCATCCACACTCCATTTCTGGGTCACAAGGAGCAGGAGCCAATCCCAGATAGTCTGAGCCTGAAGGCAGAAACACTCTGGATTTGTGGCCAACTAATCGCAAGTAACTAATTGAGTGACACACACATTCACACTCTCAAACATATGCTCAATTTTCTATTGCCAATTCACATGTTTTGGGACTGTTGGAGGAAACCGGAGACCCAGAGGAAATCCACAATAGCACATTATATTACCTCAAGAAACGT
Organism: Paedocypris carbunculus; assembly: GCA_028128575.1. Classification (NCBI taxonomy): domain Eukaryota; kingdom Metazoa; phylum Chordata; class Actinopteri; order Cypriniformes; genus Paedocypris; species Paedocypris carbunculus. Next base: position 194,055 of record SOMO01000163.1, read on the forward strand.
CTGTTTTTCAAAAAAAATGTTTACCATTTAAGATGCACATTATTATCTACGGCACACAGTCAGTTTCTAAACGTTTCGAACTATAAGTGTTCTTTATAGTGTGATTATTACGATATTAATCAACTTAAAGTGGGTTAACTTACTCTTTAACGGATTATTAAGTTCCAATGCTATTATTCAAACAAACTGTGTTAGTTATTTAAATGGATGGTGATGGTATGTGACATAAATCAGCTCATTTTTTGCCACGCTGATAGTTCGATCCGGAATCCAAGCCAGTTTTTGAGACTGACTTTGTGTTCCAGACAGTGAAGGCAGAGAATATCGATGGCCGGCTGCGTGATTGTATGCGCAACGGGTGAGGAGGAGTGTTGGCTGGGCCGTGAAGTGCGAGGCGATGGGCCGGTAGACAGTGTGTGTGTGTGTGTGTGCGCTTGTCAAGGTTAGACGGGCTCACCACTGCAGTGTGCTCATTGTTCCTGCCGCCCTCCCTCCTGCTGCAGTCCTCTACCCTCCAGAAACACAGCCCTCTCCGCAACACACACACTTTCTTCCAGCATGCCACCCTGCCACGGCACGTTCGCCAGACGACATCGCCATTCATCCGTCAGACTACAGGAAACAGGAGATCCCGTAGTCTGCAGGAAGTCGTAATTTACTCCAGATAAAACACGCTTCTCCGCTGGCTCCCACCCAAGCGCTACTGTTAATGCCTCTGTGACGAGGGAACAAGGATGCGGTGTGTTTCTGCTCCACGGTGCCAGAAAGAGCATGTCACTGATTGTAAACTGAAACAGACACGCGAATAAAAAAAAAAACCTTTTGCGCTGTGAGCTGTTGGATGATTGTCAAGCCTCTGTGTCAGCTATATTAGGCCTGTCTCTTGCCCTGGATTCGCTCACACATATGGCCGCGTCGCGTCTGTTTGCTGTACACGGAGGACGAGAGCGCATCACGAACGTCGATGCTGATGTGTTGTATTGACACAGGAAGTGTGAGGACTTCCATGACGGCTCGTGTTTGTTTGTTTGCAGAAGGTGGCGGAGGATGCCAATCCGGGACGCAAGTCGAGTCCTGTGCCCAACGGCAAACTGTCTGAGAGCATCATGGAGAAGAAGGTACTGATGAAGGTATTACATGCACGTCCTGTCCATTCCCATCCGGCCGCATGCTAGCCATTTTGACAGCGTCCACCGCTCAGCTGTTTTCTGCTGTGTAAAGACACCAGAAAGCAGAGTGGAATCAAGGAAAATGTCCATGTTGGTTCAGTTGAGTTAGTTGTCATCACTGAAAAAATGTGCTGTTGTTTTTAGATATATTTCCAAAGGAACTTTCTCCTGGAACTTCTAGATTGCTATATTTTTTTGAACAGCCTGTGAAAGTAAATTGTTTGCAAATTTCATGTTCTTCCACTTTCTCAAGCCTTATTTGAGTAAAAATGCGGATACCTTACTGTAAAAATTACTCCATTACAAGTCAGCAATTTCAAACTTGAGTAAAAGTATCAAATTTTAAAAGTACTTGTGTGTTTTGGCTAAAAAACACCAAGAAATGAGAAAAGCAAGAAACTCTTTATTTATGAGGTTTTATTTTCTAATGTAGAAATGAAAATTAACACTTCAATGTATCTAAATAGCAGAACGAAAATGGATAGAATAATAATGTAGTGTAAATGTAGAGAGTAAAAGCTGTATGTTTTTGATACTCAGTACAAGTACAAAGTAGACAAAATACACAAGTAACAAAGTCCATTGTGTGTGTGTGTGTGTGTGTGTGTGTGTGTGTGTGTGTGTGTGTGTGAGACGGAGACAGATTTTGACAGGATGTATAATTGATCATTTTTCTCAGTTGGACCACCTGAGACGGATCATATCAGGAGAACACCAACCTTTATCACTAAAGTTCCTCAGTGTGATTTTTAACAGCGGGAATCCAACCTTTACTTGACCAAACAGGGTCTTTTTCTTATCATCTTCATTACTGCTGTACCTGTCAGCGTAGGCTCTGTGGCCACTGATGGATGAGCTCAGTTCATGCATACGTGATGCTGCAGCAGGATGTTTGTACTCTCCGTGTTTGCTCTGCTCCTGGCCTACTCTCAACTCACAACTATTTTGCCATGGCGTGTTTGTACATTTGTCTGTAATTATTGCTGTTTGGGTGCTTCTGTGCAAATACACTTGATAATTTGTTGGTAACAAGGCCTTAAAGAACGTATATATTATTAATGCCCAAATATGTGTCGACATGTATTTTAAAACAGCTCAAACAGTCCATTTCATATTCAAACGCCCCTAAAGTGCTTCATTAATATTGAAACGTGCTTGCTTGTGTGTGCAGGGCAACTCACAGTCTTCTCTGGTGTTCAGTCGACTGTTTCCTGATATCAAAGAGGAACCGGGACATAACCCCATCATCCATCCGAGGTTTGCCCCCGTTTTCACACAGCGGTTTTTTTTTTTTGCTTAATTTGAGCATCAAATTATGAAATCTGATTTAAAATAAAATTGTACTAAATATGTTTAACTTACTTAAACTGTTATACAAATAACTCAAAATAATAATAATAGTAATAATAACAACAACAATAATAACTTTTTCAAGCGAATACACATATTCAGATGTCATGGCCTTTGACATGAAATTCTGCCAAAAGTTTGAAAAAATTGAGATAATAACAATGAACTGTACTTAGGTTGCTACATTGACTGCTTATGTATTTGAGAAATGTCATCTTTTTTATTGTTGGTTGGATGGATGGATGGATAGATAAAAACATTATTTGTTCCACAAATTAGAAATGTTCATATTACAGCAGCCACCGTATAAAAGAATACGCAGTGGTAAACAATAAAAAAAAATGGAAAAAAGAAATACAGATGAAAAAAGTATTGCACATATTGTTTAGTGTTGTGTTTGAGTATAAATTTATCAGCATAGATGTGATTCCATAAATATGCCTCCAGTGCTTTCCGTGGCAACTGGACCTGTAAATGTTTCCTTGGAGATGAAGAAATAGAAATGTTATAATAATGCAAGGCCTGATGAAGGGACTAGCCTGAATTGCCTGGCCATCGAATTCTAATGGGAGTTGTGTGGTTGCAGCTACTACCTGTACACGTATGATAAGATGGTGGCTCCAAACGTGTCCCTGGGAAAAGAGGGGGAGGTGAGCCACGAGGTTCTGGGGGCTCTGCTCAAACAGCACTACAGCAGAAGGACACTTGTCCAAGACACCACAGGTCAGTCATGGTATTAATGCAATGAATGGCAATTCATATATTGGATGCGGGCAGGGTTCAAGGTTTATAGATCCTCTGCGAGGGGCTGCCAAGAGTGTCTCGCAAATGCACACAACTCACATTTTATAGTTTCCAGTGAAGAGGGAAAGAATGAAAAGAGGCCGCTGTCCCTGCGAGTCTCGGATGGCTCTAGAACAGAGGGGCCGGGGCCGGGGGGAGGGGTCTCCAGTCTTCACCGCAGCAGAGCACGTTTCCTCCCATCCTCTTTTTGACCCCTCCTCCTCCTCCTCCTCTTCTTTACTCCAGTTCTCTTCCTGTGCCTCACTTTTACTGCCTGCATTTTTTTTAATCTTCTTTTCACCTTTTCTGGCCTCCCACTCTCTTTTTTTCTACCCTTTCACACCCGTCTTTTTTTCCGTTCTTACGTGTTATCTATTTTGCCAGTCTTTGTCTCTCTCTCTCTCTTCCTCTTGTTTCTTGTCTCTGACTCATTCTTCAGATTGTGACAGACAGGTCTTCGTCACAGTGCGGCTAGCAGCAGAGCGAGGCTGTTATTCAGTTCTGCAGTGCTAGACCTGCAGCCTGCCTGTCCTACATTTAAATGAGAGGTCTCTCTCTCTCTCTCTGTCTCTGTCTGTCTCTTTTTCTCTGTCTCTCTGTCTCTCTTTTGCTCTCTTTGAGTGTCTCTCTCCTTCGCTCTCTGTGTCTGTCTCTCTCTCTCTCTCTCTCTCTCTCTCTCTCTCTCTCTCTCTGCCCTCGTCTCTCCCTGTTTTGCTGTATCTCTCTTTTACTCTGTCTTTCTCTGTGTCGTTCTTGCTTTTACTCGATGTCTGCCTCTCTCTCTCACACTCAGTCTCTCTCTTCCCAATGTATTCCCACATTGCTCATCCAAACACACGCTAAGATCACATTAGATGCTTTGTTCAGGTAATTGGTACGTCTGCGCGTCTCGCCTCTTTGGCTTTTTCTTCTGCTCCAACAAATTCTCCACTGGACGGAGGTTTTTATGACTCGTTTTGTGTGATTCTTCGAGCGCTTCCCCTCCACGCTGACCTTCAAAGAAAGACACCCACTGAGAATTAGTCACACAGACGCTCAGCACATGACAGATAAGGTGCGTGTGCGATGGCTGCTAACTCTCGTCCTTCTCTTCTCTCTCAGATCTTCCCGCATCTCCTTCCTCCGTCGCAGAGGAGGCCAAATCCCAACGCACAGGCGAAGAGCGCGAGCGCCGCCATCCTCCTCCGACAGTCGCTATGGAGACTAGCCCAGGTGGCAAGCAACACACCCCCATTCCTATGACAGGCAAAGACGGTGGAATGGAGGACGACAAGGACAGGATAATGCTGGAGATTGTGCAGATGTACCGACGACAGCAGGACAAGCTGAATTCTACTCTTCAGAAACAACTTCAGCTGGAGATGGTGAGAGCGATTCTTCCGAGCAGACCTACCGACCTTCTTTCAGACTTGAGAGATCTCCCGTAAGCCTCCAAGCTGAAGAGGAAACTAGTGACTGATTTGAAAGCATATTGATTGTAGCTACACAATCACTTCCTCGCAACAACAATTGTCCACTCTTTGATTGAAATAGCTGGCACAGATAAGCACCAGCCTGTGCGTCACACACTCATTTCCATACGTGCGTGATTTGCTGTGACACACGTGGTTCATCAGACTTCCGCTTGAGTATGCAAATTTAACCTGCGTGGGAGGTGCGTACTTAAGATTGGCCACGCCCACACCTACCAAACCAACCTCAAGCCTCTCAGTGAGTCTCAACTTGAGAAATAATCTTGGTGCTTGGTGAAAGCGCCACCTGAACTATTTGGGAGAACCGTGAAACGATACGAAACAATCAACCCAATGGTTTTAATAGTTTGAGCCAGATTGAGATCTGGGCGTCGTCCTCAAAGCTTAACGCAGGAAACTTTGAAACCAGTGCGGTTCACTTTTAAGAAACGTAAAGTCCAGAAATGAATAAAAAATGGGCGTATTATATGCGGATGCGTACTGTAGTGTATGCTTTCCTGTAGCCCCATCAGTAGGTCGGGTGACCCAGACACAGGTTCGACTTCTAGGAAAAATATGGAATCCGATTACTGCCAGAAATATCAAATGTAAATTTCTAAAAAACGAACGAAAATGCTTCATATTTATGGTTACTTTTTTGTCTTTCGCTTGCAATCTTCACGTTTTTGTTCATTTCTCTTTTTTTCTTTTGCTTCAGATTTTTTGTGTATTTTGGATTTTTGGATTTGGACTTTAGGCACTAAATGTTTCACATGTCGTTGGATCTTGCTCTGATTTGGCTGGTAAGAATGTGATAAGAAGCGCAAAAAAATATGAAATGTGAAGCATTTTTGTTTCTTAAGTTTGATGTTTTTGGCACTAGTCTGATTCCATAGAATAACACCAAGTTGTTTGTCAAAACCGAAATCTGATGCTCGTCACTTTAGATCGAACCATCTGCTAAATGCATGTAAATGTGAGTGTTAAATATTCATCCGTTTTTTTTTTCCTCGTTGCCGGCGTCTGTCACGGTCCGAGCACCTGTTATGATATAAAAGTGACGTCCATCTCCCTGGCGTCTGGGGTCGTACCAGTGAGTCGCCCTGCTGGCATTCTTGAGAGCGGTTGGTTTTAGCAGGAGTCAAGGTGAAGGCCAGGACGGTTTGAAATATGTTAACAGTTAAGGTTTATCGCCCTCTGACTGGCCCATCCCGAGCGCACAACCTTTGACGCGTGTTTTGATGTTTGCGTGCTGTAGGAGCTGGAGGCGGTGCGCGGGGGCGAAGCGGCCCGGCTGAGGGAGTTGTCTGCGGAGCAGCTGGAGCTGCAGAACGAGCTGGAGGCGGTGCACACTGAGCATGCTCAGAGGCTGGGGGAGGTGCGGCAGGAGCAGAGACAGCTGGAACACCGACTGGAGCAGCTCAGACAGCAGAGCTGCTCCTGTCAGCCCAAAGAACAAGAGGCGCAGTACAACCTTCAGGTAAACCCAGGTGTCACAGCGGCAGACCACTCACTTTCTGACAACGCCGTAATCTTTGCCCCGCCACGCAAAAAGCAGCGCGTGTATCTGTGCTGCTCATCTGTGTGTGGGAGGGAATCAGTAATGCGGAGACGCACGCACGCACACGCACGCTGAGATGGCGAGGCAGTGCCTGGATGATTTCCACGCCAGCCATGATTTCTGCTTTTCCTTACCACGGTTTAGTAGAGTGACGCACTACTGGCTTTCGCCTGTGTTGGAAGATGAATCATCTATGTAATTCATGTTATGGAGGGGTCAGAAAGAGTCTACTTATATTTATTTCCTTTAAACTTGAATGTAGCATAAGATCACGAACAATAAATATATAACACATTTAATCATGGGAGAACAGAACTAGAAATAGATCACTGTCTTCCTGAACCAGATTAAATGATGTAGTATAAACTGAAGCTGCCATTTTTCTCTCGACTTTTTCCATATGCATCGAGATGGTGTCACGTGACTCTCCATCCTTCACATCACGTCATAGCCGGAATTACACAGGAGGTCTAGATGGCCATGCACTTTGAACCAGTGCTCTGCTAGCACGAAATCGGCTATAATGAACAAACTGATTTTTGTTGGACACATTTTTAGTGACTCTGATGCGACGGGCATTTTTTTTTTTTTTT
>SOMO01000163.1:201468-215293 GCA_028128575.1 Paedocypris carbunculus
ATTTGTATCCTTCTCGTATTCTCAGCCAGTCGATGCGCATTCGCTTGGGTGTACATTTTTTTTAATTTATAGCCGTGCAAAGAAGCTGATGGGGAAAGAGAATGTGTGTGTTTTTTTTTCCAGGACGTGTGTGTGGCTTTGCACAGAACCACAGACAAGTGCTTTTCCTATCTCAGCCGTTTAGAAATGGACTGAGCCCACAGGAAACTACGCTGACTTTCATTTTCTCGTTCTGACTGTCATACGAAGCCTCAAGGCCCGAGATGCAGAGCGGCCGCGGAATTCCACAAGGATGCTTGCCGTTTTTGTTGCATTTTTTCCCTCACAAGTTGTGTTTCTTATCGTGGTTTAAAAGGGGGAAAAATGATCAGTAAAACATTATTGTACATAAAAGTCTCGTACTTGATGAAAACATTTCTATAATGGAGACGGCGTTTGCAGAGTCCCTTCTGCTTTAAGGTCACACAATCTTCCCACTTTATTTGCTCTTTCGTTTTCTTTCCATCCATCTGCAGTTTGTCTTTTCAGTCTGGTGTTGATTATATGCTTCCTGTCTGCGTGGCTGACCCCTTCACCGACGGGTGTATGACAGACAGCCTCCATTCTTCAGGGAGTGCGGGCTCGCGTCTGCCCCCTGCTGGACAGACGGTGCAGCTCTTCCCACACTTCCAGATTTCAAACCCAAACGAAAAGCTAAAAAACTAGTTCAACGCAACACAGAATATGAGAGAGCAGACAAGCGACCGATGAAGAAAGCCCCACTAAATATATTGTATATAGTGCAAAGTGTATTCAACCTAAAAAAAAGAAGACATATAAATCCCTTAATCCATGTGAATCGATGAGGCATTGAAAACAGACTATAATGTAAAGGAGTGATCTGCCTTTGTTTCACTTTTTCAGATCCTATCGTTTAGGCATTATTTAATGTGTTAAGTATTAACTAATAAAGATTTATATACTCTTTGTACATACAGTAGTCATTTTATAGCTAAATTCCTAATGATCTTTAAGATTTCTGACCACGTTTATGAAAGCTAGCTATAGCGTTTTTCATTTTATTTCTCTTTTTTTGGCTAAGAGTGTATGTTGAAGCCGTGCGTGAGGTGATATTAAGGGGTGGGATGCATGGAGAAGCATGCGGTCCATTTCCTCCGAGTCTCTTACTGGGACCGACGGCCTGGTTTATTCTGGTGAAGTCAAACTCATGGCCGATAAAGCCCATATCAAATACAAATACTTCATTAGTGATTACAAAAAAAAGCAGCATATTGATGCATGCGTGGTTTGCTGTGTTCTTATGCAAAAACAGACTCTCAACGGCCCAACTGTTTTACGGCCTCATCCCCAACAATCTGTTTTTCCCCCAAAAGTGAAATAAAAACCTCGATATTGTCTAAAAAGAAGAGAATTTCTGCAAGAAGCTTAATAATGTAATAGACATTTCATGTGAGCGAACGACCAAGTGTGTGATGAATGAAATATGCTTTATCCAAGAGAAAGGTGTGATATATATACAGTATATATATGAGATTTTGTGTGTAATACTTGTTTTTCTCTCAAGAAACGAGATTGTAGCATTTGTTTCGGCGCTGCAACACAACCGTGTGTTGTCTACAATTTCTGTACAATCAGTATTAGGTTATTATTTTTTCTTTTCACCACAGTTACCTCTGTAGCAGCCGGTTTCAATGCTGTTTTTGATAGTTTTGAGTACTTCTGATGCTTTTTAGAGACGATCTTTCCTTTTTACCAAGTCTTTAGTAACGTGAACGGCGTTTTCTACACCAGGGGGCGCTGTTGTTGTACAAAGTGACGGACTCCGTTCACCCTTGAATTGGCAAAACTTTTTAGGCTTTTGCTCTGTTACGCAAATGAAAATGTACATATGTGACATACGCTAAAGATTTGTCGTGTAGAAGCCTGGCATAATATTTAGCAAAATTGTACATTAAAGCAATCTAATGCCACACTTTTGCACCAAGCTTACCTTGAAGTTTCAATGAAAGATATATTTATCCCAATTTTACTGTACGATTGATAGAAGAAAAGGGAAAATGCCAATTAGAACTTTTTTAAAGATAGAAATGCATATAAATACCAATAACTACCTGCCAGCAAAGCATGTCTCTGGTCTTTCTCACCATGCGATCACCTTTTCTAACACGTAATTGAGACCTTCATGCAACTTTTTGGAGACGTTCTCCACACTGCTCTAAATCTGAACCGACTTTTGTAAAGAATATTTTTGTTGGAATTCTGAAAATGGATATGGAAGTGTCTGCGTGTGTCATGACGTATATGTTGCCAATCCTACGGAGTGATGAGGTTTTTCTGCTCTTGCATGCGATTGAGACGTTGCTCTCCTACCTCATGTTGTGAAATACGATGTTTTATAAAGCCGACAACACATCCAGAACTGTTCATCATTATTGAGTTTAATACCTGGAAATGCTTTTCGCTAATACCTCAGTTGTATCTAGTGTTTTAATGTTCATTTCCCTCATTTCCAGCATTGTAAATAAATATTGTATAGACAATGAACTTGGATTAAATTCAAGTAAAGTTCTGTAGTGTGGAATCTGTGGTGTTTCTGGAGTTCTTTTACGTCACTGCATGGTCATTTATAAAAAGATGTGCAAAGAACATCATCTTTCCCCGAAGGTCAAACCCGTGACCTTTTCTGTCCTGAAAGCTCTTCTGGCCGAGCCACGGTGAAATAAGTGATAAAATGTCTGTGAAGATTCTCAGTCTTGCAAATCAAAAACATGAAAAGGCAACAATGGTCCCTTAACCATTAGACGCTACATGGGGTCATTTTTTTGTGTCAAGATCTTTAAAATTAAAGTTGTAATGTTTTAATTTTCCAGATATTTTTATTGAAACGTGCTTCTGACTTGGCAATTTTCTTTCTTTTTTTTTTTTTTTCTTTTTTTTTTTTTTTTTGTAGGAAAATTCAATTTTTGTGTCACTACACTGCTTTACAAGTGGGCTCAAAAAAGACCCCCATTGGACAAAAAAAATGGGCACTGAGTAAAAAAAAAATAAAAAAATGAAAAAAAAAATGGGGTGTTATATTTTCAAAGCACAAAGCTTTAATATTTTCATTATTCGCGTATTCAAAATTTAACTTGACATTTGCATTTTGATATGATTTTGTCATTATTTTTCAAAATTGTCATTTAGAACATTTCTTAACAGATCTTTGCATTCAATACATTAGAATAAACAATCTTACTTTTTTTTAAAACAAAAACAAAAAAAAAAAACATTTTGAAAAAAATTTTCACAGTGATTTTTATTTAGACTGTAAAAAAGTACGTGTTCACTAGTTTACATTTACTTATTTGCATAAAAGGAAACTTTAATGCAATTTCTGTTCCACCGATTGTCCCTGAATGCGGAAGATGGCGTTGTATTGTAAATGACATCTAATGTAATCCAAAGTTCTGCAGCAATGTAAGTGGCACTGGTACTGTATCTAGCAAACAGACAAAAACAGCGAGACAAAGCCGTTCACTCTCGTCAAACCAGGTTAACACTTGATCTCTCCTGGGTTTTATTATTATACGCCCCGTGAATGAAACCCACCTGCCAGTAACAAAAGCCGTCCGTTACGGACTGTTCCTGATGGTCGGAGGATGGGCACGAGAGTCTGCAAAGATTGACAGCAAAAAAGAAGCTGTTGATGAAGCACGACCATGTGACGTTCATCTGCAGCAGTGAATCCATCTCGGTCTCCAGCAAGGGCAAGATGGTCATCAGGACAATGAAAGGCCACCACGTGCTGATGAAGGTGTGCGTCACACGCCTTAAGTAAACCGAACAGGTCTGTTGAGTGGAAACCAAAAACACTGGCTCGCTTTGTCTCTCCGAGGGAAAGGAGGAGTACAGAAGGACACAGCCGAGGATCAGTAAAAGCGTGGAGAGCACCTGAGAACCCTGAGGACCACTGGAGAGTCTACACTGGTCCTTGTCATTCCCCAACCGCAGGTCCACGTCCACAGGAACCCAGAAGATGTAACAAGCTGCCAAAGCCCAAACCAGACACACTCCTACAGCGTAAGTCATCCTCCGCGACCAAGATGGGCTCGCTGGCGTCGGCGGCCACGTCCAGAAGTTGTCCAGTCCGGTAAGGAAAACTAGTGGCCAGTGGAGGACACTGTAGACGAACCCGGTGATCTGTGCCAGCAGACAAACGTGGAACCTGGTTAGATGCCACCCCGAGACGCGGAAATCTTCCAGGTAGAAGACGGCGCTGAGAAGGAAACTCAGGAGACTCTCCATAAGAGCCAAGGAGAAGCAGAAGTATCCCGAGAAGGTCCGGACGACATGTTCTCGCTTCACCGCGACCACCGTCCAGTTTAGCAAAGTCTTAAGCCACAGAAAGAGCAGGAGCGAAGGCAGCAGTGCATCCATGATAAGGCATGATCCAGACTGAAGCAGAAACCAGCCTGCCTCATTCGAACGGTTCCTCTGTGCCTGAGGTCACACCCCATGCAGGTAAGGACAAGCCCCTGGTGGGAAGAACATATCCCAGTAATGCTCCCATGGAAACTACTTAGACCGACAAAGACTGTTTATTAAAGGACAAATAGATGTCTGAAAGGCTTTTTATTTCTAAATTAATGCTAGTCCAAACAGTCGGAGGTGACCTTTGACTCCTTCACCAAGCGGTGGTTGTCCATAAACACGGTGATGAAAGCAGGCAGGTTGTCTGCCCACAGGATCTAAACCTTATCGTGAAGGATCTGGTGAGCGATTACAGGAAAGACTTGTCTTTTGTGTGATGTTGTGACTGAAACAAGATATACTTTACGCCGTCTTTGTCTGCTGAGAGGTTTCTCGTCCTTATTGTCTCTTGTTGTAGATCAGCACGTGTGTTAAAAGTAAAAATGAAGGTGAAGGAATGCCAGCATTCCAGATTCTCCTCTGATTGCCAGTGCTGTAAAGTACTTGAGAAGAGACTTTGTTACTTTACCAAAGTAGTTTTTGGCTACTTTGTACTTAAAGCTCTGCTTGACTTCATTTTTGATCAAGTACCGTATATTTCCTCCTTTCTTTGTTACATTTAAATGGACATTTATTGTTCGTTACACTGTGATTGTGTGTGACAAGGTACTGGATGCTGTTTATTTAATTTTCATATATTTTGTTCTGCCATTTTGAAACATTGAGGTGTTAAATTTCATTTCTACATTAGGAAGTAAAATTAAATAAATATTATTATTCTTGTTTTTCAAATTTTTTGGTGTTTACTGAGCCTATATTCAGTACCAGTAAAATATTTCAGTTGTCCAAATACTAAAATTGGATACTTTACGACTCAAGTCTTCATGGAATTGGTGACTTGTTGTAACTTGTAATGGAGTAATTTATACAGTAGTATAGTATCCTTACTTTTACTCAAGTTTCTATATCTGCTGATTCCAGTCGTGTCGGAAGCTAGAGTTGACTGGATTTTTTACTGCACCTTAAGTTTGGAGTTGAGGCTCTGAAATGGAGGTTATTTGTTTTTGCATGTTCTTTGCATGGCGTGATCGTGAGCTGCTCGATGGAGCAGAATGGCTTTAGCTCCTACTTCGTGTAGGGTAGGCAAGGCCTTTCAGCTTTTCTTTAGAAGCCATCTGAGATTTCACCACCGAGCAGACGGATTCCTAGAATTCACTCAGAGGGTGTAACTATAGAAGGAAAAATATCTGGGAAAACCAAAGTCGTGTTGAGAAACCTTGCTCAACTAAAAAGCACTGATTTGCAGTTCTTTGTCGACAGAAAAAAAAGATTAATCTTGTCTTTGGCGCACGTCGTTTTAATCAAATATACTTTTTTCCCTTCCAAACTTTGCTTTACTGTTTTGTTTGTAGACAAACTAAAGGGAGTTGACTTAGGGAGGAGTTAAAGATAATGTCGGAGAAATCGACAAAGAATTTAGGAGATTCATAGATTTCGGGAATTACACGTGTACCAATCAAACAATTGTCGGCTTTGTGGTCGTCGGTTTAATATTTCCGTTACATTTATTTGTTCACGAGTTTAAAATGAAATGAAAAAATGTCACATTTTAGATCTTAAAATGTTTCAAATAAACCCAGCTTAGGGTGTTCCCAATGAATTCGGAAGACGTGTTTGTTCTGACAATAAAAAGATTAGGAATTTGGAAATCGGAACCCGGATTTTCCCTTGTGATTCTGCGCAGTAGATCACGGAGCGTCACGGGCCTCCTCGTGACGTCACTCCCAGTCTGAAGGAACATCCCATAATATCCCCCATTCCCAAGCGCGAGCGTTAAGCTGCAGCCGCCTCAGTCGAGCTGCTGTCAAGGTAACGCGGCTAAGCGTTTTCCTTCAGAACTGTGGAACGAGGAAGTGGTACGTCTCGCCTAGTCGTGTTTCCTGCTGTTTGGTAAGCGACGGCATGTTGTAGCTAGCGCCGAACTGCTAATCAAAAACAACTTTAGCTGTTAGACTTTTCTACCAACACCGCGTTCTTTCGCGTTCACTGTAGAATCGTCATCAGCTTAACACGCTGTCAACGCACTTTATTGTTTTGCGTTTGAGAATTGAATCGATCGTTAGCAAGTTGCGTTTCTGACGTGTTATGTTATTCGATATTTCAAACCTGACTGACTGTCATCACAATACAACACAAATTTCCTTACAGTTGTGACGATATTAATCTGTTAAAAACATAAAGAAACTATGTAGCAGTTGCAAAAGCATGTCCACTCAATTCTTTGAAAATTACATTCCACAAAAAACGTCATCAACGGATAAAGAATAAAATCGCAATTTTATGATCTCATAACAACTATTATTTTTAACTTCCTCAAGTATGGAACGCATGGAAGAGGATCAGCTGGCTCTAAAGGTGGACGAAGGTGGAGCAAGTAGTTCCTCGGTCCATTCGCACAGGCCACAAGAGCATCAGGGCAAGCATCTCAAGAGACGGAAGGAGGTCAAGAGGTCTTTCCGTGGTCCAGACTGTCCAGAACACCTGTCCGGGTCCAGAGATAAACATTGTTTACCCGAACAGCATGGCACTGGTTCCTCAGCATCTGCAGAGGAGACTGGAGAGAGTTCTCCTAAAAGAGTAGATCGATGCCGGTAAGAAGCAGAAAAAGACCACTCATGACCAGGAACAGGCTTTAAATGTGGTGTGCCATGTTTTGTTTCAGGCGAGGACACTTCCTACATGGACCATATCCAGCCACTCACTTTGGACCCAAAGCTTGCATTCTTCCCAACCCGACTTCAGTCATGTAAGTGAGGCCCTTGTCTGATAAGGAACGACCGTCAAGCTACACCCACCTGCTGCTGGTGTTGCAACATAAGCCAATAATGGGGAGCAATCCATGCATGCTGCATTGTGATTGGTTGAGGCTGTTTGTTGGATTAACAGGGTGTCGCTCTGTTGGGACTAGTGATTCTGGAAAGTTCTGCTTGAACCTTTATAGTCAAAACTTTGCTTACTAGTAAATTCCTGTTCAGCCCAGTGTGTAAAATGTGTCGTTTAAAGGAACAATTCGATTTTTTTTATTCAATTTAATTAGTCTAATTTATTTTAAATTTAACATTTTTAAATTACTTTCAAATAAAAATTTTCCACCAATGTGCATATACAAATTTTAAGCTCCTTATAAAAAAGAAATTACAATTATTTTTTTAATTTCGCTGAAGATGGTCCAATTAAACAAGCAGAATAAGAAATACGAGTACTGTATATGATACAGGAAGTGCAAAACTATATTACCCTATTTAGCATTGAACAAAGAGCAGGAAGTTTCGTCTCATCAGTTACAGTGCTCACAAACTTTTGACCATGACCATATTGCATCAGAAGTGCAGGGAAAGTCCAAAGTGCGTGTAGTTGTAGGCTGAGCTGGGTGTTCTGCAGACACAGAGAATGATTGCCCACTTGTCCGGCTCACGCAACAGGCACATTCAGGATCCGGCCAGTCAGAGGCTCACGTGGAGCAACCCACCGATCAACGTCCTGATCATCAGAAAGATCCGGGATGAGAGCCTCCTGGAGCCATTCAAGGAGCTGTGTAGGTTCCTCGTGGAGGTAGGTGACAGGGAAGATTCCACAAGGCAGGAACAGATTTTGAAATCTGCTTCTGCTTTTAGGAAAAAAGTCTGATGGTTTTTGTGGAGAAGAAGGTGGTGGATGATGCCGATCTCATAAAGGACGAGTCCTTTTCAGCCATCCGCAATCAGCTCTGCAAATTCAGAGAAGGTGCAGAAAATCCATTCCCCATCCGGATTACACTGACTTTGCTGTGTTGGCCACAAGAATGGCACTGTTGGTGGAAGATTGACCTGTTTGAGGATGTGTTTGCTTAGACACGGAGGCGCCTTCAACGCTCATGTTTGCATTAGGGGAAAATTGGTGATGTCATTTAACATGTTTTTTCCCTTCAATGCAGGATTTGACGACATTTCCGACTGCATAGATTTGATTATTTGCCTGGGTGGCGATGGAACTCTCCTATACGCGTCCTCTCTTTTCCAGGTATTTGCCCACTCCTCGTGATTTGTTTGAAAGCCTGCGATGAGGTTCTTCTGGAGTGGTTTTGCTGAGAGCTATAGAAGTGGAGGGAATTTGATTATGTAAAAAAACGAGTGTGATTCATCAGTCCATTACGGTTTTCCCATCACAGGTTTGTTGTTTGTTTTAAGGCCAGCGTCCCTCCGGTCATGGCTTTCCATCTGGGCTCCCTGGGATTCCTCACACCCTTCAAATTTGAGTCCTTCAGGACCGAAGTGGATAAAGTGTTTGAAGGTAGAGTGGAAGCTTTGTCTACGGTAAGAAACGCGGTTTCATTTCTGTTGTTTTTGACCGTCGCAGGTAATGCGGCTATCATCCTGCGCAGTCGCCTTAAGGTCAAGGTGGTGAAGGGCATGTTTCAGAGAAGTGAGCAGTGCTTTGGTGCTGAGGAGAATGGGACAGTGCCGCAAAATTACATGAACAGTGATGCGGGCAAAGTCAGCCTGCAGTTGCAGGTAACTGATACCACGTTACCATGGCAACAACACAACGCATTTGTTACGTCTCAAAAGATTTGACCGTATTGATAATTTTTTTTTTGGTCCTCTTTTAAAGGTGTTAAACGAAGTGGTGGTGGACAGAGGGCCTTCATCCTACCTGTCTAACGTTGATCTTTACCTGGATGGACGTCTCATCACTTCCGTACAGGGGGACGGTGAGGCATCGTATGGGCTTAGATGCCTTCACTTTCTGCTTTGTTTCGAACTGTGTTGCTAAGGTCTTCCAAGAACTTTCAATATTGTGGCCACACTTAATGGCCTTAACCACAGGCTATCACCCGTATGGTTGATGTATTGTAGTGCCATTAAACCGGGCACCCAGAACATAGTTTTTGGCCACTAGATTAGTCATACCTCTCAGTGGATTATATAAATGGACCATTTACTTTGATAAGACCACCTGTTATGAAAATAAATGCAAAGATGTGGTCCACGTCTGTGCAGGTGTGATCGTATCAACCCCCACCGGCAGCACAGCCTACGCCGCCGCAGCCGGAGCCTCCATGATCCATCCCAATGTCCCGGCCATCATGGTCACCCCCATCTGCCCCCACTCGCTCTCCTTTCGACCAATCGTGGTTCCTGCTGGCGTCGAGCTCATGGTGAGAATGACGGGATCTTTTGTGTGGAAGTACAGTAGTTGTTCAGTGGACGAGACTAAGAGTGAACTGCATCAATAGATAACGCTGTCCCCTGATGCTCGCAACACGGCCTGGGTGTCGTTCGATGGCAGAAAGCGGCAGGAAATCCAACACGGAGACAGGTAATAATTAGTGCTGTCAAAGTTAACGCGTTAGCGCACTCGATTAATTGTAAGTTTTTTCTTCTACTTTCGGGTTGGCAATGTGCAAGGATTAGAACCAAGAGAGCCTCGCTGTCTCCTGGTGCGGCTCATTAAGATCAGCAGCTCACAGTCATTGAGTTCAGGTGTTGTCACTTAGGCACAAAGTGTTTAACAAAGTGGTTAAACTTTTTTTGTGTGTTTTATATTGAAAAAAGTGCGACTCGACCTCGGAGGGTTAAAAAAACAAAGACAATACATTGCAAATTGAACAAATTATACTAAATAATTTTACATTATTTAAACAAGTGTTTATTTAGTGTTGAGTTTACATTTAATTTACATATTACAGCTCGATGTCCAATATTACAAGCTTCAGTCATTTAATCACAATTTATCGTGATTAATTTGGTCAGGAAAGTGCGATTAACTAGTTTTTAAAAATGTATTGTTTGACAGCCCTAATAATATAATAATAATATGTTGTTTTGCTCATTTATGTTCCTCAAGGTCACAATAAAATAAAAATAATAATAATTAAATAAACCAAGTAAACCCTCATATAAGACCAGGATTATGTAATGAAATTAACATACAAACTAAAATAGCCCAAAAAAAAATTAAAAAATAAGAGACTGAACCCTGGGGGACTCCTGTGGTAGAAGTCAGACCTGAATTGTTTGCGAAGATTATTCGGTGTTAAAATGGATGAAATGTTTTGGATGGAAGCTCTTTCCTGAATCTAAATCCTTAATTCTCATTGCTTTTATTCTTAATTGGATTCAGTCAAATCTGTTTCTGCAGCTTTTCTACGAGAATTAATAAACTTCTCTTGTTTTTCCTCCGCAGTATTAAGATCACAACGTCATGTTTTCCGCTTCCTTCTATCTGTTGTCATGACCTGGTGTATGACTGGTTCGACAGTCTTGCTCAGTGTCTCCACTGGAACGTCCGCAAGAAGCAAACACGCCTGACGGATCCCAGTGACGACTCGGACACGGAGAACTGATGCGGCTCCAAACGTCTACGAGAAACATTCCACAGCACTTCTCACGTCCGTCGACTTCTACAGAAAAACGTCGAGTTTAAAGTGGTAGCTCAAGACAAAAGCTTTTAACTCTTACTTGTCATGTAGTTTTTAGGCTGGCGAATGTTCTACATCACACACACTTGCGTCTCACTCAGGATTAGGAAGTAGACCTGGTTTCTAAAGCCAGAACGAAATAAAACAGTGTTCATTTACTGCTATCTGAGTTATGTACCACACAAATAAGCATCATTTTATACAGTATACGTACATACACGTGTCACTGTTCGGTTCATTATCAACATCTCACCACGCAACATAAGTGACAAAAGTGAAACTTGATCCTCAGGGTTTGGTGAATGTCAAGCATTTTTCTGTCTGGCGGATTCAATAGCTGCAATCCAAGAGGAAAACGGCTGAGTAATGTTTCTCTCTACTTTCCATTCAGATGGAGAAACCTGCAGAGCTTTAATGAACCAGAGTCCAATGTCTGATTCCACTAATATTCGTGTGAAAGGTGTCGTTTGCACTTCTTGTTAAAGGACACTTTGGCCTCCGTTTCTCAAGCCATGTTTACTTCAGACCTAATCTGGAAAAGTTCCTCATCTACACGGAATTATCTTTTTAATAGCCATATAAGGACTGTTTTCATATCAGCTAGTTTGTCTGGTGTTGTGGAGGCTGTGTTTACTTTTTGATATAAGATCATAACGACATGACATTTTCATTCTTTGTATTTCAATAAAACACAATAGTAAAAACACTGTTTGTGAATAATATATATGTGTGTGTGTTTTATAGTAGTATAAAATGCATTTTAATGCTTGAAGCAGATTGCCTCGAACTTTTGACAAAGGCTCAAAGTCGCACCATTTAGCACAGTGGCTGAAATTTTTAAATTGAACTTATTTAAAACCGTAAATTTTGTGTATTTTATATTTAGATAAGTCAGTCACTTCTGTGATGAAGTCCAATTTATTTTCAAAATACTAGTGATGAAAAAGTTTTTCCACAACACAACAGTGTTTAGAATAAAACCCCGAAATGAACGTGGGATCTATGTTTTATTGCAATGAAAGGATACAAATATACTCGACAGACACTTAAATTAATCTCCATATACTGCAAAAAAAAAAGATGGTCCTCAATATATTGATCCAATGCAGAACTGTTATTATATTTTACTCATTCATTTCATTCGCTTATTATTTGCTTTTGCCAATGCGAACATTTATTTGGGTGTTTGAGGACAAAAGCAGAACACTTGTCTGCAAAGCTTCACACAGACACACACACCAGTTTGTCCAGGTTTAGTCCAAGCAAAGAATATCAAGGACAGAGTGTTTCTACAGGAACTTTGGGGTTCGATTAACAAAAGCATCTATTCTCAAATATGGTTAAAAAGTCACACTAATTTGATAAAGCGCCACCAATATGTTCATCCGCGTGGTCGTGACAACATTACTATGCTTTTATTTTTAGTCCATTTCCAGTCTGGACAGTCAGGACAAAAGAACAGGAATAATGTCTGAAAAATTCCTCCAAACATTCTTCCCGAGGTCTTCCGCACAGAGAAAACATTTACTGTCGTTTTTAAAAGACTACATTGAAATGAAAGACGGCATTTCACACGTTAAAAGCACAGCACGGGCGATGCTGAAAGTGTTGGCGTGTTAGATTTATAGAATCCACATATAAATGATACATTTGTATTTCCTCGTTTTTTCATATCCTCAGTATGAGTGAAAGACTGCGCTCGGCTCTGATGAAGGGATCGAAGTGATGATCTGGCAACCAAAAGCGTTTCTTTCACACTCCCGCCGTTTGGCACAGATGTGGATGTGAAACCAAAAAGTGCTTTACACACAAACCTTGTGAAACTCAACGACAAAACGACATGTTTCCAATAGCAAGGGCTTTTTGACAAGCGAACGACAGTTTGGATTGGTGCTGAGGGAAACGTCACGAGACATCTCCGAAATTGACGTCACGAGTGGGATTCAAACGGCGGCTTTAACACTTAATCGGTACGGGTGACTAAATATTGGTCCACGGTAAAACACCCACCTTCTGCACCAGGAAACGCTAAGGAGCTTTGGAAAAGCCGCCTTCTAGAGTGGCTTTGACAAGATGTGCGAGTTCATCCTCCACAAGAAAAAAAACGACAAAAGCGAGCGGGAAAATGAAACGTTGGGCCGCTGAGAGGTTGTGTGTCTGCATCTTTCGGGGAAGCGTCTGTCTAACGTTTGTCCTCTGCTCTCCTCCGCCATTCTGAAAATCACTTTCACGAGGAAGATCTCAGCCAGAACAGAAATGGAAAAGGCCTTCTGAACATGACAGAAGTGAGTCAGCAGGTGTGAATCAGAGATGGCCCAGCTTATGTCTGAGCAGTCAAGGGCTTGGTCTCCTCCTCATCCTCATCCTCTTCCTCTGTGTGCTGCTCCAGCTCTTCTCTGGTGATCATTTCAAAGTCGTTGCCATTGCTGTGCTGTGAGCCTTCATCTTCTCGCCTGTCGCTGTCCGTGTCCGACTGATGTTCTGCGGCGCCGTCGTCCACGCCGTCCATCTCCTTGCTCTCGTCTTCACAGTCTTCCTCGTCTCCGTCTTTCTTCTCGCTGTCTGATTTATCCTCGCTGTCTGACTTCTGCGCTTTGCTGGAATCCGCCGCCTTGTGTTCTGTCTTCTCACTGCTGGACTTCTTGGAGCTGAGGCGCGGACCCTTGTACTCGTGGGTGTAGAGAGGCCGGAAGGAGTCGATGAAGCCCACGTCTGCGGTCAGGTTGGGCAGGAACCAGAAGTGATGTCGGCCACCGGTCACTAGCCAGATGATCAGGAACAGGATGCAGCGAGCTGGAAGAGTCGAGAGAATCGGACAGTTAGACCCCACAGTGCTGCTGGCGGCTATATTTACACTCATAATTCAGTTTATCCGTGATTGTGACTGACTTGAAATACAGAAAAACGGGGGCT
>SOMO01000163.1:238017-267125 GCA_028128575.1 Paedocypris carbunculus
ACACCACATACAGGAAACAATATTTTTCATAACAATATTCAGGAGATATTTTAGTTTAACACGCTGAATCTGATTAAAGAACAAGCAGAAAACACCTTCCGTTTCCAACCATGACGACGTAGTGTGTCTAACGGAACTGCAGTGGACTGACACGCAACCCAATCACATCCTTTCCAATTTCGGTTACCTGGGAAACAGAGACGAGAAAAACGAAGCCAGTTAAAACAAAGCAGATGCTTGACACCACACCACCATACTGGAGCGGACACCAGCACCTACCTGCGAGACCCTGCAGATCTCCCCTTTGTATTTGGGGCAGTAACAGGCCCCAGACAAGGGACATTTCTCTACAGGCCGTCCGCGATACAGGGGTGTAAACGAGGCTGCGCAAATGTCGAAAGGGTTGTGTGGGTCATAATTTAGTTGGTGGGCATCGGTCAGGCTCTTCTCGCATGCTGCCAGAATCTTCCGCGTCTGTGAGAGCAAAAACAAGTGGAACATTTACGATTCGATCTAACCAAAAGCAAGTTTTCTTTAACTATTGAAGATGAAGATGTTCAAGAATATAATACTTTAGAAAACAAATGCAGTTACCTGCTGTGCCACTTCAGGTTTGGGCCCGAGCTCGAGAAGACGCCGAGCAAATCCAGCAGCGGTTTTGAAATTGCGCAGTTTGAAGAACAGATTGAGTGCCGTTCGCAACACAAGCACCATGTGGACTGGCTGCAGACTGCAGTGGGTGAAATACGCTGCCATCTGAAAGGCAGGAATGCGGTTAAAAACACACTGCACGTTTACACTCAAGACTTCACACTCATACCTCACAAATCCTCTTCTGCTGGTCCAGTGTGTCTTTCGGAAGTGTCTTTCTTTCGGTCTCCATAGTCAGTCCCACGATGTACTCGCGACAGATGGTGATCAGTTGCTGCGTCTGCCAAACCGTAAAGAGAAGCTTCAGCACACAAAGCCAGAGGCAAGTCAAACACGGCAACGATAAAGCTTGGGAACCTCGGCGATCTCTTGCTTGTTGTCGACCACCAGCAGGGGCACGGAGAGCAGAATGGCTCGGAAGCGATCCACGGCCTCCTCGAAGCGTCCAGATGTGGTCAGCTGGTAGCACTGCTGGAGGCGTGAGATGAGATCAGCCAGACGCAGGCCGACCGCCGGCAGGCCTCCTTTAGCCCCGCTGTCCTTCCAGTTCCTCTGGGGGTAACTGTGCAGGCAGGGCAATGACGGCAACCCCAGGTAGCAAGTGCGGCCACGGGACAGGGTCTGCAGGAAGAGCTGCTTGTAGGGTCCGAACTGAACCACACCGACCTGGTCATGTAGTAACTGTTGGAGAAAGAAAGGAACGGTGAAGCAACACCAACCGTTACATTTTTTTTGACGATGTGAACGTGACGTCAGGATTTACCCTCATGGCCGTCTCAAAGGAGCCGGCTAACATGTGATCCACAGCCAGCTGAGAGTTGTTGCACCACATCTGTGTGGGACTCGTGCCTTTTGTTGATGGGACAAAAAAGCCTTCACCCTCTGTTCCACCACCAACAGAAGGAACATCCTATTGGAAATAGGAGATAAGGTCACGTGAAAATTTTCATTTGCTTGTCAAGTGAACTCCTTTCGAACGGTAAAATGATTTTCCTAATTGTAATTTAATTCTAAACAGATTAAGCACAGGGGATTTACCAGCTCCGGTGGAAGGTCCAGATCTTCTTCGACATCCCAGCCTCCCCCTTCCTCTTTTCCAATGGCTCCTTCATCTCCCTCTTGAGCATCCATGAAGCCATCTTACGTCACATTGGAACATTGTTCCGTTAATTACGAAGCACACGTGCCGCCCACATTAATGAACAACGAGTCACAACCTTCATCAAGGTGAAGTTCTGCGTCCTCTCCCCAGCCTTCACCTCCAGGGGCATCCATGTCCAGATCAGCAACCATCTGCCCTGCACGTCCTACACACATTTATAAAAAGAAGTTAATTATTAATCATTTCTTTATTTATTATTTAGTAATTATTTATTAGTACATTGCTTATATAGCATAAATTATTATTAGAAGTCAAGTAGAACATTTTATAATGGTAATTGTACAATACTCTGTACTACTTGATGTATGCATGTGTTTTTGTGTGTGTGTGTTACAACATTCAGGATGTCCTACTATATTTTTAGTAACCATGTATAGTCTTTCTTTATTTTTTGATATTCAGTGGTACCCCGATTTACAAAATTAATCCGTGCCGAGAGCCGTTTTGTTAGCTGAGCCGCATTTTAATCCATGTCAAGACTTCATAAATTCATACACATTTTTTATGAATTATAAAATATTGGTAATAAATGTAATAAAACATGTTAAATACCTATGGCAGATATTTATAACTGTCAATATATCATTATATACTGTACTATCTCACATGAACAGTTACCGCCATCTTTAATTGACTTCATGCAAATCCCTCAGTGACCAAGAAACGTCACCGTACTTGCGAGATTACAAACATCTTGGGGATCTGCACTACGTCATTTCAAGATGGGGACTCACCGGGAGCTCTATACATTTCCGTTATTCAGGATTTTCGTTATCTAGGACATTCGTAATTCGGGGTATCACTGTATGTACAGAATATATTAGCAATTTGTTCCATGAACATTTTTCATCTGTGGGACGGTTTTGAAACGCTACATCACCTTTGGCAGCAATTGCTCCCTCAAAGAAGCCCTTGGACACTGTAAGCAGAGGCCAGTTGGTGTCTAAGGGATTGATTGGCGGTGGGGGCTGCAATAGTTGGGCATTGGGGTCTACGTCTGGCACCTGAGAGAAATAAAAACAAATCATTCAGAGCGTTCACACACATTTTTATGAATACAACCATCATACCATTTCTTTTTCTAGGTCAAAGGTCTCCTTCAGAGCCTCTGCCTCTTCATTCATACCATGTGTGGCAGCAGTGAGGTAAGCCAGGGATTCTGAAAACGCACATCAAGCCCCTTTAACCACTTCAACTAATGAAAAGCACTGAAACATTTGGTTTTCAGAGATAAGAGCTCACTTTGTCCACAGTTTTTGAGGATCCGAACACGCTCACTGACGTCTCCCAGGTAAAGAGCATCTTGATAGTGTCCGCTCATGTCCTTTCTAACTTCAGCTGTACCACACACACACACACACACATTAGAAACTTGGTGTTTAAACATTAGGAAATCTGTGATTTAACCGATTTAAGTGGTCTAAGGTCTTCATGTCACGCACCTATCTTTATCATCTTCCTGAGCTTGGCCAGGTTCCCAGTGATGAGATAGAGGAAGGTGAGCTTGTCAAAATTTTTGGTTCTCTGGTAACACATCTCCACCACCTGGTGATGACCCTGAAGAAGAGCAGCCTCACCGAGACGCTCCCAGCAGCTTCGCTCATCCAGCGCTTTCGCAGCTTCTAGGGCCACCTGAAGGACAGACGGATAATGTGCATCATATTTGAAAGTAAAGATGTCAAACAGTCTTGCTGACTTACCTCAATGTTTCCACACTCCAGTGCCAGGCTAAAGCGGGTTTTCTCATCCTTGACGAAGTGCAGAGCAACCTCTGGGTAGCCTTTCTTTTGCAAGTAGGCAATGATGGACTGGCCAACCAATTTAGCGTTACGCACCATATGGAGGACCTGGGTAATTGGGAGAGAAGAGGAACAATTGTCTAGATTTACAGGTGCAATTGACCCAAAATCTCCTTTAGATTAAACGCAATATATTTTAGATGCTTGAAAACTCAACTAAAGAAAAATTCATTTTACAGTCAAACATTAGGGCTAAATTGATTGGCCCGCATTCTCGATTTTTATGAACAAGATTAAAAAAATAAATAAATAAATTCTGCTGGAAATTATTTGATTATGATGATGTTTCTTTTCTTCTATAAATGTGAATAATTTACAGACAGAACACACACCAACCTCTTCATACTTGCGGTTGACCAGAGCCAATTTAAAGCGGTATTCGGTGGGGTCGATGGTGAGCACCCGGGGCCGACACTCACGGTCAAGGCAGTACACGCTGTTGCCTCGGACTCTTGTCACATAGATGGGAAGATCCAGTGTACGGATAATACCATGATCACTTTAAAAAAAGAAAAAGAAAAAACAAGTCAGATTATAATTTGCAGGCAGATTAACAATGCAAACAAGAGCATTACCCAGAGGTGAGAGCATATTTGATGTGGTTGGATGTGGTGTAGATGAAGACTTCATTCTCAGCCCAGGCTCCGCTCTTCACTCGGATGTTCTCATGGATGTTACACAAGCTTTCTAGTTTCTTGTTGCATATCATGATGGCTGTCACAGTAGAGAAAATGATCAGTGATGAATTAAACAAATACTCAACAACAGTGAGCGGTAAAAGTACCATGTTTGGCCAGCAGGGCCACGTGGTTGGCATCGGTGCTCCACACAACATATTTGACTTTAGCAATTTTGACGGTAGCAAGAGAGCGTTTCTGCTGTACGTCAAACAGTGTGACTCCCTCAGCGTCACGCAGCAACAAAGATCCCGTTCCAGCATAGAAGATTTCCTCACAGCTCGGGACCTGCACCTTCTTCACAATCTCGTTCTTCAGGTTCTTAATCAGCAGCTGAGGTAGAATATATTAAAAAAACGGATTACTAAGTGAACACTAGTCAACGTCAAAACTACATTTCCAGCATGTTTCATTTTCTTACAGAGTGCATGCGGTCAAGCACCGCAAACCGGTTCCGGGCAACCCAGACAGCGGTCAGGCCAGAGGAGCGCTTCCCTTCAGGAGCTGAAACCAGTCACAAAATAGAGAGACAGCAATTATTTGTTAGGATAATAAAAATGGTTTAATTGGTTACATTTAATGGCTTAATAATGTTAATCTTTACCATCGGGATTCTGGGAGTCACTCTCTTTGGGAATGGAATAAAGATCATACGTGCTGTTTTCCAGGTTTGTGGCTCTCTGAAAAGGGGGCAAAATGTTACAAATATAGACTGATACAGCTGTGCACAGACACACACTTCTTTCAGAGTTTTGACAAACTTACGATGCACAACAGCACTGCATTTTCTGCCGGGTTGTAGGACATACTGAATACTGGGAATTTGGACCCACTGTGGAAAAAAAATGCTCTATTATTTATAGTAATAATGTTTTTATTGAGATAAAAATGGCATAGTAGCTTAATGAATATAGTTTAATTTTTACTGACTTTCATTACTTTTTTATTAATTCAATTCATTCCGTTGCATTTATTTATCCTAAATACAAAGTTGCATGTTGACACTTCCATTAATTTTAATGGCAGCTGTGGTCCAGTGGTAAGAAGTTGGACTTGCCACTCAACCACTGCAGGTTCGAATTCTGGTCAGGTAGGTTTCACAAAGGAGTGTCCTTGTGAAACACTGACCACCACATGCTCCACGGACACCATGACTTAAGGCTGTCCACTGCTCCGGGTAGCATATGATAAAAAATATACCCTAATAAGTAAAAAGCCACACACCTGCGGAGCTGCATCACAGCCGTATCCTTGCTGCTGTTGAAGTCGAGCTGACGCAGGAAACGATCTTTAACATAGTACAGCATGTTGCCATAAACCGCATAGGCTGGACGTTCTCTTTCCAGCTTGAACACCAGCATTCCACTGTCGTGTCCTGAGACAAAAAGGCCATTGCTCAATCTCCAAAGTCATTGACAAAACAACGCAATAAATTTGCCTGCGCAATAATCACAAGCTATAATCCAGTCTGAATGTGATTAAACACGCAGATGTCGCTTCTTAGGAACAATGGAAATCCCTTGCTTTCTTATACAAACTTGGCAAATTAAATTTGATTCTGATTCAGAATTGCATCTGACACCAACCAGCAGCAAACAAGTTGAGGTTGGGGTGAGCAGCCAACACCCAGAAACGGTCGTGGTCTCTGCGAAAGGTCTGCACGCCCGTCCTCTTAGACATGTCCCACACCCGGATGCTCTTGTCTTCAGAGTTGGACAGGATGAGTTCCTGACGAGGATGGAACACTGCACAGGACACGTTGTTGTAGTGCCCCCTGCAGGTGTCCAACTCCCAGGCTTTAGATTCTACAGAAGAAATGGGAGATGAGTGATTCACCCTGTTCAAACCAGACACGACTAGAAAGCTTTTAGAACTTTTAAAAGTGTCCTCAACCAAGCATAGTGATGACTATTTACGCAGACTGACATAAAGTGTCAGCTCTTTTTCTCATGGAAATTTACTAATGCTAAGAAATGACACAGAAATAATACTCTGATGAAAAAACAAGTATATATTTAACTAAATAATTTTTCAACACCAACCATTCATCCTCCAAATCTTGACCTGACGATCATCTGCTCCTGATACAAAAAGAGGCATGGTGGGATGGAAAGCAGCCCAGTTTACACCTCGATCATGACCCTGAGACAGAATAAAAAGAATACAGATAAAATTCATCACTTTTGTTTTAACATAATCCAGTAAAAGTGACATAAAAAGACTCTTACCTCCAGAACATGCTTGACCACTGCGTCAGAGGCACCAAACAGGTCGACACCAGAGATGCCACGCACCTCTGTGTCGACTGCTCCCGGAGACAGGTTTTTCTTTCTCAGACCTGGAAGCAACATTTACAGTCCGGCACACAGGGAAGCCGTTTACAAGAAACACAGGAACAGCCACGCACCAGAAGGGAAAGAGTGAGAAGAAAACATTAATAAATCCTGCTACTCAATACACAGCAATTCCACACAATACAAAACACTTTGTTGGGCTGTAAACATTTACAAGTGCTCTAGAAAACAAACACAACATGTGATTTCCCATTAGCCCAAAACCAGAGTTAAGAAATCAAAAATTAAGAGTTTTACTGTGATTGGTGTCAAAGAGAAATGAAATTTAGAAAAAGAAATGTGACTCAACAGATGATTCGCTTAACTCAGATCAGGACGCAACAGAAAAAGAAAAGGTAGGATGTGTGTGTCTGAAATCTAAGCACTACAAATGATTGCTGAATGTATAAAGTCCAACAAAAATGTGCAAGAGCAACCACTGCACAAGTGGATGTTTCCAGAAGGGCATGGGAAGTAAACAGGAAGTGAGCAGGGATGGACTAAACCAATGGTTTGATGGGGTGGAGCGTGACAAAATGCTCTCTGAAAGGGCGCTCAATGTTAGTACAGTGATGTTAAACCATGCGTTAACATATGCATGACGCCTGGAAAGTGTCATTTAAATTTTAAATGACAAATATATGCTCTGGTTATTGAGAAAGCACATGATCTAGGTCAGTCTAATCCACAAGTCTGCAAACAAGCATCTTACACCCAAATGTGGATTCCATTCATTAATGTTAATGCAAATTATAGAAAACATTGCTTTTGTGCATGCTCATTTCATTCAAAAGTGTTGAAATAAAACCTCAAAAAAGTAAAGTTATCAGATCCTAATAGAAACATCATACCAATACTTCCTTACAACAACAAACAATGGTCATAAATGCATTTCAATGCAGTCAGTGCATTTACGTGTGATGAAATCACACTGAAAGGTTAGAAATACAAGACATAGCTACAGCTTCACATTAGACGATAGACAGCAGAAAAAGAAAACATTTCTGACTTTTGATATAATCAGCAGCATATTAAAAGGTTAGCAAGTTATTAAAAAAAGAATTGATATTAATAAATTAAAAAAAAAAATCATAGGCACAAACAATACAAGTAATCCATGCAGAATTTTAAAAACACCTCTCACACTCAACAGGACTTGTAAATCATCCTTTAATCTTTATATGCGCTTTAAGAGTTGTAATTGTGAAAAGTGCTTTACAAATGCACTGAACTTGAACTTAGTCGGATTGCTTCATGTGAGAGAGGTTTTAGATTCGAGCCACAGAGTAGAGTTCTGTACACACTGCAGAGAGACGAGAGGAAGAAGAGGATGCTATAATAAAGCATCATTCATCCTCCTCCACAGCTCTCTCCATTCCCACCTCCCCAGCCTCCGCACATAAACCTGTCCCAAGCCCCCTCACCGGAAATATCCCACACGCGCACAGTCTGATCCAAGCTGGCCGACACCACCAGGTCCTCAGACGGATGAAACTGAGCACACATCGCATAGTGATTGTGTCCCGTCAGCACACTGTGGTGGAAAACCAACAAGATTCAATCACAATCAGAAAATCGTTTATAGCTTTTATTCTCTGTACGGTAATATTTACCAGACACATGTCCTGGACTGCCAGTTCCAAATGCGGATAGTCTGATCATCTGAAGCACTCAGAATCCATGGATACTCCTGATGAGTAATAAAGGTTAATGTTAACGCCAAACTAAAATAACATTTTCTTTACCAAGTTTTCATTTACCAATCCAACCATCAACATGTGTGTGACAGTAAATAACAACAGCTACTGTGACGTTTTTTGTGTACAGACCATATTTTGAATTGAATTGAATTGAATTGAAAAATCCTTTATTAGTCCCACAGCGGGGAAATTTCACGTCACAACAGCAACAACATATCCGGACAATAAATAAACAAACAAACATAAATAGCAACAGCTACTGAACGTTTTTGTGTACAGACCATAATTCTATGACCACCTTTGTGTACATAAACAGCATGATTTTATATATTCTTTCTTTCTCTTCTTTTCTAACTTTTTATTTCAAATTAATGTTTGTAAATCAAGGGTTGTTTTTGAGAGCATGAAACAAAAAAGAATTTCCCCATGAAGGGGAAGAATAACGAATTTCTGATTCTGATGACTGATTAAATAAGGGATTCAGACTTTAGTTTTGAAAGGGTTCATAACACTCACATGGTGGAAAAAAGTAGTTCGAATGTAGTCCAGATGTCCGAGTAGAGTGAACAGACAACGTCGCTGCTTGTAGTTCCAGACCTAAAAATAATATTTATTAATGGTAATAAGTAATTCAAATGGATCATGATGTGTGAGCGAGCCTGAAGGTAAACCTTGATCTTGTAGTCATCTCCTCCGGAAACAAACAGTGGCTGCTGCTTGTGGAAGTCGATGCCTCTGACCGGACCTAAAATTGGATGGACAACATCACTGAGATCTTCACACAAATGACAAGAGAATAGGAATGACAGAGCAAGTCTTAGATCTTCTCACCATCGTGCTCGTCAAACTTGTCGATGAGAGTGCACATGCGATAGTCCCACAGCTGAATGACGCCATTGTGCAAACTAGCCAGAATCCAGGGTCGCTTTGGGTGGAAACTCAGACCTACAAACAGATGATCCACTGAGATGCTTGACATGCATGAAATGACAGTAATGTGCACGATATCACCAAGAGGGGGATCAATTTTTGTCCCAAGAAGTGACATTTAAAACATCTAAAATGACAATAGGGGATTTTTATAAATCTCTCTTTAAAACAAAACAACTGTTGTTGAATTAATTTTGAGAGGAGCACGCGTAATGTTGTGAGTAATGTAGCATGTAGCACGAAGTAAAAACAAATACGCAAACCGGATCAGGAAACTGCTCAAATCCATTGTTTAAACACAATTCGTTAAAAATTGTGACAAAACATGTGGGTTACAGAAATTTGTAGTGCTATGTTTTAAAGCAAAACAGAAATCCAGTTAGCCAGAGAGCTAGCGTCTTACCTTTAACACGGGCCGACTTCGTTTCGAATTTGGTTAACATCTTTCTTGACGACACAGTCCAAAAAGAAGGTTTCTGTGATTATAACTTACAGAACCAATAATTTCAGCTCTTTAAAAGCATCTGCTGTCGAGTGAGAATGTTCCTGGTTTGGACCAGTAGCTGTACTTCCTTAGCTGACACGTCGTCTAGTGCCGAGTCCTCACAGGCGACGCAACCCTAGCGCTGTTCCGGCGCGAGCATAAATAAAGCTTGACGATTCAAATGCCAACATCACACTGCCCACGTCATTGAGATCCGTCATTTCAATGAATGTCATTTCATACTCGTTTGTAAAGTAAGCGTAGTAAACAAAATGCTTGTGTGTAAATACATGTCATTTCCAAAATATTAATAATTAATTGCAGAAAAACAGGTAATAAATTACCCAAATTCTGCAGTATATTGTAACTATTACATGTGAGCGAATAAAATCAATGAAATGAAACCAAGAAGCAAGCAGTGTTACAGTATGACATTTATTTGATGTTCAGAATATTCTATGTTTTGACACGGACAAACTGCACATACATATGGACATTTTGCAGAACTAATACATTTTAATTTAGGGATAATTAAGTGCTTGAGTCTCTGTCACCCCAAATCGGAATTATTAATGTTAAAAATGGCATACAGTATTATAATTTTGCGCATGCTCATTCATGCACGTCAAATGAACAAGTCTTTTTACAATTCAAAAATTTGCAATAATCTATCTACTTTACATTTGTAATTAATTAATTATTTTAGATTTGAATTAGAGCACTAGCCCTAATTAAACTGTTCATATATCAAGTTAATTTTACGTATATGTGATGTTCAAAAAAAAGAAAGCAATTATCAAAATCCAAACAGCAATTCAACACATTTAGAATCATTACAGCAACACACAGTAACCATTATACCAAATGAAAAAAAAAGAAACTATTGGAATATTTATAAATGCAAAATAGTAGAAAAGTATAGATCATATTCTGAACATATCAAGTTCGTATCTGAACTGCAAATCTCTGAAATTCAAGTTGTCAAATGAAATTCACAAAGGTTAAAAACTATTGGATGTTACATGTAAACAACCATTGAATTAATACTGAAACAGAATGGATGGAACGTGTTGGCTGACCGTATGAGGAATAAAAAAGGCGCTACTTTGACCTCTGCTCATTTATTCATCCTTCTAATTTTCCAGAACACAACCCTTGTACACAGGACTTTTACTCTGCTCTGAAAAGAGATTCAGGAGACACAGCAGTAAACTCCTTTAAAATGGGAGCCCTGAATTGGTTTAACCATTAGTGTTAAAGAATCGTTCGCAAATTATTACATTATTTTGACCTCACTGAGATCACATGACCGAGCACTGCTCTGCTCCAGGGACGCCTTGTGCTCCGGGCAGGTGCAAGGATTCTGGGTCGAAGTTCAAGCCAGCAGGCTGAAATGACATTATAAGACTATGACGACAATATGCAAAATGACAATAAGAAAAATACATGATGCTAAATACTTACTGCATCTCCAGCAAGTTCTTTTGGAGGCTGACCTAAATCTTGAAGCTGACAGGGGAGAATATTGTAAGAAATATGAAAATACTGTATTTATAGTAGTCCACATTTTTAACTCAGAAAGATTGGAATCATAATATTTATCAACATATTTTATATTATATCACTTATCAATACTTGACAATTACAAAGATACTTACTAGATGAGATTTTACAAAACAGTCAAATTGTGTGTCTAGAAATATTTATCTTTAATCTTCATCGCTTTTTTGTTCTATTTTCAACTTTATTACCTTCTGCATGAGTTCCAGGATGTTTTCAAAAGCCTGTTCTTTGTCTCCATCTTTCTCAAACTGACAACATATCTCTCCCATTATCTTGTACTGTTGCTCATAGCGCAAAAACTGTTCGGAGGGAAGTGATGGCTTGTTGCTCTCCAACCACTCGGGATACTAAATACAACATCACACGGCATCAAACTTTACATTCAATGCATTTCAACAAATAAAAGATTTCATTGAAACTAGATGTACATTCTCATTCTCTACCATTAACAATACAATAATTCAACGGGTTCTGTCATCTGACTGAAATTACCTTTTCTGTTATTTCTTTAAGAGATGGGTACAGTACTTCTTTAGACAGTAGATTTTGCATGATGGATTGCATAATCGGGAGAATATTGCCGTCTTCTCCTCCTCCCCCTCCAGTTTCATTCAGTCCTAGGTTTTCTAATGTTTTTACTAGATCATCTCCAGCTAGCCCTGAATTCTGTAGGAGACAATAAAACCATTTTTCACAAAAGCATAATATATTCTCATTCCCCCAAGTCATTCCAAAATAAGATTACCTGGAGATTGTCTGCATTTTTTGCTAACCCGCTAAGTGTGTCCTTAAGACAAGATGTGAATTCCTGCTGAGAAGCAACGTCTGTGCCTGAAATAATCCATATTGTTAGTGGCCTTGTATTTCTTGACATGGGATGTTGGATGTCTGTACTCACCTACTTTACCAGCAGCTTCAGACAGCTTGTGAAAATGCTGCAGAAGCTCTGGTTCTTCCTGAGCCAGCTCAGCCATGGCTTTTTCCCATTCCTCACGTGCTTGATTTGCCATCTCCCCCTCAAAGAGAGACTCAAAGAACTTACTGTCTTCCAGCAGAGGTGGCTGAAAACACAATACAAAACTAGATGATGCAATTTCTCAAGGAATGGCGTGGAAGAGCTGGTCAGGCTAGTCTAAAAATGTATGTCCTATCACAATGCTACGCATGCTTCCTTAAAAGGACACAATTTTCTACATTTATATTAGTGGTCGACCGATCGATCGGTTTTCCCGATTAATTCGCACCGATAGTTGATTTCCGGAACAATCGGTAATCGGCAAAAATGCCTGCCCGNAATTGTAGCGGACCAGTTAATGACCAAAAATAGGCATAACAATAAAACTACGGAACTCTCTAACATTAGAGGGAAACATTATTAATCCTATTTATCCATGTAATTAAACGTATACATAACGTATTATTATACACTATATAATAATAGAGAGTAAAATCAAATCATTATACTTTTTCGTCACTTGAAGATCCTGCAGCAGCAGACATGATGGTTTCTGGGGCTGCGGGAGGCACATTGGTCTTGTCAAAATCACCAAGAGCACCTGTAAATGTAGAAACACTTGTTTACTTTAACTCACTTTATGGAGTGACAGTATGAAGTAAAATCTATTATTTAAAACGTTTGCTTGTTTAAAAATGTCAGCTGCAAACCTAATACAACTAATCCGTCACATATTCGTGAGAAGAATCCGTGTTATACGGGATTATAGAGCCGAAACCCAATTTAAATAATTGTCTTACTTTAAGAAGTTAATCTCTCACGAAGACCAACACGAACAGTCACGCTAACAAGCCAAGCAAATACGATGATGATTTCGAATACGCACTTAAATCACACTTTACGAGTAACACTATACTACAGTTTATACAACAAAACAACTGCCTGTCTTGATCATCATATTATAATCAAACCTTACTGTCTAATAATTCATCTAGGTCCCTGTCTGGTCCTTCCTGTGGGTCTGAAGCCGCCGCCATCTTGCTTTTCAATGACAAGTCAATTTTTTGTCGCAGTGCAATGACGTCAAACCAAAACATTTCGCGTTTTACAGATTGAGACTTGAAAATGTTTTTTTTTTGTTGAAAATATGAGGAAGTTATTTATTTATTGACAGTCTGATATACATTTTATATTGAGCTGCATTTTGTGCCTCTGTTTATCAAACAATAAATGTTCACCGACGCGTTTTTTTCCCATTTCTTATAGAAAAAATAAAACATTTTCTCTGTTTTGGTTTGGCAATTGTTCTAATAAGATATTTTCAAAATATTGATATTTAATACTGTATTTTGATAGTTAACAGTTATGTTATTGATACATTTAATATTGTACATGTAATAATTATTTATTATTTTGATAATAATAATAATACTGTACTTCAAATTGTATTTTTACATAAAATGCACTTGTTTTTCATCCCATTTTGGTTTGTTTATGGTGATCATAGATCGCTTTGTGGTAACAAAAAAAAACACTATCGTGGCAGTTTTCAATTCAATTCAGTTTACAGTCAATAGGTAAAATTACACACGAATATAAAAAAAAGAAGAAAACTAAAAATAAAAAGTAATTCTTGTTGATTGTGCCCGCTTGTTTTGACGTATTTTGTCACTTCCGGTCTTTAAAGTGTTTCGATTTGAACACTCGGGTTAACCTTTTCCTGTAGTATTTTGTGTGTATGCAGCAATTCAACTTTTTTTATAATGGGAATCAATTCTACGCAATGAACTGAAGACGAAAATGGCTCTAACCAGAAGATCGTTTCAAAACTTTCTTAAGATTACGTCTCTACTTTTTTTGGTAAGATAAAGTTATTATCTAGTCGTTTGCCGTTGTCACAGTACGGATTGTCTATTGAATTTAACTCTCCCTACTATCGGGGGAAAATAAATTAATGTGAAATATAATAATTTTCGAAAAAAGTAAAAGCCAAGCCCTTGGAAAGTGCTGACCACAAACACGTCACGTGTCATGACAAAAAACGTTCAATGTTTCCATATCTGTATTGCATTTAAGCATATACGTATATATAATTCATTTATTTATTTATTTTTATACTTGTTCAGTTTATTGCAGTGTTTTTAGGTTCGAGCGGTGCATTTCTACTGATCGAATACAAGACCAAAGCTGTGTTTTTCAGCAGTTTTTATGTCACTTTGCCTGTCCTGCTGGCAGTTGTTGGTGGATTTCTTCTTCTCATCAGTGGAAGCTTTGGTTGTCTTATAACACGTGAAGAACCTTCATGCAAACACGCACTGGTATGCACCAGATTGGATTTCGTTCATTGGAATTACATTNTTGTAAATTGTAAAAAAAATAATACTTGACTAAGAATTTTTAATGTGAAGTAAAAAATAAAATTGTTTTTATTTTCTCAGTTTGTGTACTTTCTAATAATTGTTTGTGGCGTGATGTGCACCTCAGCTGCATTGGCATACACTCATACAACCAAGGTAATACAGGTGACTGTAAAAACGATACCGATTTACAGTAAAAACAGCACTGTGTGTTTTTGCTATATCAGCTATATGATTTTTCTTTCAGCTTGATGTAGATTTGGCTCCTTTGAGTAATGTGTTTAAGAGCTACAGTGGTGACGGCCACAATCGTGAAACAAAAGCAGTAGATGCCCTTCAGCGCGAGGTTTGTGCATCTTTCAGATGTTTTGAACATATATGAATCTACAGTATATATTAATGTAATGCTGCAGTTTCAGTGCTGCGGTGTTCAGAACTACACGGACTGGTTGTTTTCGTCGTGGTTTAACCGTACTGGGAAATATGAAGTTCCTCAGAGCTGCTGCAATGACACCTTTCAAACCTGCAACGGCACCATATACTTACCAGTTTATCTCTATAATCAGGTAAAGGAATTTCTTTTAATGTCAGGTAAAGTTGGAATCTCTGATTTATCGACAAAACTGTTCAAATGCAATTTGTGTGTATAACTTATGGTATTTTAATTTCAGGGCTGTCAAACTCAATTGGAGGTGAAACTGCAACTTGTGCTGCAAATCCTCATGGTTACGTGCTTAGTAGTTTTTTTGCTGCTGGTGAGTAATGCCATCTCGATTGTAATGAACATATGGCTTGTTTTTTCTGCATGCGTATCTTGAATTTGCCGTTTATGCTCTTCAGGTCATGTCATGGATCAGTGTGTGGCAGCTAATGAAGCATCAGCCCCCGCAGGAGTATCGTATTCTGGACCAAGAATAAACAATTACACTTCCCGAAAAACCTCTATCAGAATGCCTTGGACTTCTATTTTTCAACCCTTCCAACATGGTGGCCTTCTACTAGAGGGTGGCGCTGTATTTTTCAACCAACTGGTTGTCAGACTGTAAAACAGTTCCAACGTGTGCAGAGTGTATGTTCTTGCCAAAAGACACGTGTGCGGTAAAACAGTCTCTCACGTGTGTACTGTATAAATGACCTGTATAATAGAGGAGACCTTCTAATTTCCATCCCTTCCGCCATGGAGGATGGAGGTTTAGGGTATATAATATTGATTATAAATTATTTACTCAATAATATTTTTTTATTTAAACAGTTTGGTGTGCATTTATTGGCACTATATACACTTATTTTGTGCTTTGAGTGTGTTTTTATTTTGTGTTTTAATTTGTCTTTAAGAATGTTTTTGTTTTAGAGCGATTTAGAGCCATTTGTTTTCTGAAAAGGCAAAAATAAATAAATAAACACTTTAAAATAATCATTTCTACTAGGAATTGTCCAACTGTAATTTGTAAATTTGTATTCTAAAATTTAAATCGATTTGTAAAAATTTTCATGTTGCATATTTTGGATTTTGTTTGTTGCATATTACTCTTATTTTTAAATATAAAACGCAATCGGAAAGAATTCGGAGTCACTGTAAATGGGCGGGGCTTGGACTTCCGCTTCCTCCGGACTGCTCCCTGGTGGTGGCGCGTGTGTGGCTTTTTTGTGTCACGAGAGCGAGTCTTGGTGTCCACGTATCGTGCTAACTCCGCGCGTGTTCGGTCTTCTGCAGCATCGTAGAGACGCCGAAGTTGGTAAGATGCCAGAAATGTTCTTTTGTGGGTTTCGTGACTCCTTTGCCGCTTTATTCCAGCCCAGTGACGCTTTAGAGACAGCCGCTTTGTAGAGGCCTGGCTTTATTTGTGCTAGGCCCAGTAGCGCCGGCCGCTCGAGTTTGAACTCGGGAGTTGAACGGGATTTAGAAACCGAGTCATCGCGAAAATAAGACGGCGGTGTGCGGGAGCAAGGCCTCACTCCGTTTGGTTTAATCGCTGAGCTTGGTTTTAGACTTTTTAGCCGAAACGGATTGTGTTGTGACAGACTGTGTTTGTTTATGATGTATCTTAGATACGAACCCGCAAAGACGAGGTAACGAGCGCGAGCGTGACCGGAAGAGCGGCGTCCTGCTCCGGGACGATTGTTCGTTAAACGCCCACTCGTACGGGCATCGCTAAGAAAGTGTATATTTTCTTTTTATTTAGCGTTTTACTTTATTATAAAGGTTTTATTTTTGTGAATAAAGAAATTATTTTATTTACTTGGAATTTTTATTTTGTGTCAAAGTCAAATTTGTGAGTCAAAGCTGATACAATTAAAGTGCAATACA
The DNA here is from genome assembly GCA_028128575.1 of Paedocypris carbunculus. Lineage (NCBI taxonomy): Eukaryota > Metazoa > Chordata > Actinopteri > Cypriniformes > Paedocypris > Paedocypris carbunculus. The sequence goes on from SOMO01000163.1 coordinate 254,937, forward strand.
ATTTCATTTGTCGTATTGTTAATAAATAATTTGAATAATTAATTTTTTTATTTCACGTTTGAAATAAATTGGTCCGTAATTTGAAGGGTGGTAATTATTCCAAAGATATTTGGTGCGTTAAATGTCAATGTCAACAGTAATTAACATGGATGAAAGTCACATTTTAATAATGCTTTAATTGATTACAGAAATATATTAAAAATAAGATTTTCTTTCATTCTTTGCAATAATAATCAACTCAAACTGTCACATTTTGACAGTCAGTGTATTTTTGCATAATCTCAGATTTGTAATAAATATCACTCAATCCTGAAAACGGCAAGTAGATTTAACAGAGTGTTTATGCACAAGTGACGTATATGATGGCAGAACAGATTCAAAGTGAGGTGCTAAAAATACACGCTGAACAGATACCAGTCTTAATGGCGGATGGTTGTTATGCTTTCTCCACAGGTTAAATCAGAAGTGGCTCGTCTTTTTGCCCTTTTTATTTGGTTCATTTGTTTTACCTTGAACCCTAAAAACCCGTCTTTGCCTCCCCAACACTCCTCTTTCATCAGCGTGTATTTTTATTGCCTTATTTTGTTTTTGGCGTCTTCAGAGTCCAGATCTGTGCCGGCTCTTCATGGCAGTCAGAAGGGGACACGTTAGATACTTAAAAGTGAGTAGAAATTGTGATCAACAGGGACAAAACACGAATTTCCAAACAATGGTTTTGAAATTATAATTTGGCTGTGTGTGGTTTGCCGTGAAGAGTGTGTGAATAAAGTTTATCAAGTTATCGGAGAACAAGCATCTGATTTCAGCGTCTTAATCTAAGCTGTATGAACTATTTATTGATTTCTCTGTCGATCTGTCAGAGCTCTTTCTTTGGCTCTGTAATAAAATGTCTGTTTTAACCCTAAAGCTGGATGAGAACTTGTGTAGAATACACATGAAGATCTCTCGCCTAACGTGAATGGGACACTCCTTTGTCAGAGCATCAACACATCTGTGTTAAGCCCAGTTGGACCTTTTTAAAATGTCAACATTTGCTTATTAAAATATACTTTACTAGTAGTTTATGGTAAAATACAGTTTCACTTATGAACTAAAAGTTTAGGTTTAGTTCTGCGTCTAGAGCCACTACAGTCATTGTAAAGGTCATTCAATGTGCAACTTTCTATTTTCAGTTGATGATTTAATTAGGAGTAATTTGATAAGCCGGTTAATTAAACCCAATTATTAAGTTGACCCCTCAATAAAATAGGACATACAGTGGTTTATATTAAAAATTTTCACTATACCAGAGGAAAGTGCAATAACACAGCTGGCCATTATCTTAAATATGATTTAGCTCTAATTACAACAGATTAATTAATCTTACAGAACAACATTAGGCTGTTGACTGTAATCGTATTGTGTGGCCAATCATTAGGAGCGTGTACATGCCTGAAAATCAAAAATTATTTTAACAGAATTTTTTTGTAGGAGGTCTACGACATGTCGAATGGTTACGAGGATCACATGGCCGACGAGGCCAAAGATGCCAAAACAAACCTCATTGTCAACTACCTGCCGCAGAATATGACCCAGGAAGAACTGCGGAGTCTCTTCAGCAGCATCGGCGAGGTGGATTCCGCTAAACTTATACGCGACAAAGTTGCAGGCAAGTATCTCTTTACACGTTGCTGTGAGTATTGATCAACTAGGTGAAAGTTTGAACCCAAACTGTGAGTGTTAGGGATTGTTAATCCTGGTCTTTAATAGTTAATGTGCGCGTCAGTGGTGCAGTTCTTTCCTGTGCAGAGTGATCCACGCGTGCAGTCAGAGTCGTTGTATTTGTTTGCATACATTTTTTTTTCTGAAGTTTAACACTTGTTATTGCGATGTTTTTTTTCTTTGCAATTGGAACGTTTCAACTTTTTTTTGTTTTGTTTGTTTTATTGTTTTCCTTTTTTTCTCTAGGCCACAGTTTAGGGTACGGATTTGTTAACTATCTTAACCCTAGTGATGCAGAAAGAGCAATCAGTACGCTCAATGGACTGAGACTACAGTCTAAAACTATCAAGGTAATGTGACCAAAGGTGCTCCTGTGTAAACGTGACATTGTGACTATGCTTCAGACCACCGTGTGGTCCGGGGTAGAGAGAGACCAAGTCCGCAAAAAAATATAAAAGCCAAAGGGTTTCTTATTAGAAACATCTAGAGTTCTGAGGATTGGTTCTGGTCTTTTGATTAGGCTTTGAAAATTTTTTTTTTTTTAATTTTAATTTTTTTTAATATAAATTTATCAGGAAGATTTATTAGCTATTTTTTTGTCCCACTCACAAAAATGTTGTGTGGACTACAGTTTGTTTTTGTGCCAGTTATTTATTTCTTTTTTATTCACACGTCAGTCCTAATCCAGTTGTTCTGCAATCTGCCGCATTCATTTTTTTAAAGCCAGTTTTTCAGCTTGGTTTCTAAAGCATGTTTTTCAAAATATTTTTATTTTGTGATTTCTGTATTGATTACAGTTTAAGGAGGAATACTTTTTCGATTGGATCTGATTTTCTTTGGTGTGTATCACAGGTGTCATTTGCCAGGCCGAGCTCTGACACCATTAAAGACGCCAACCTGTACATCAGCGGCCTTCCTAAAACTATGACGCAAAAGGACGTCGAAGACATGTTTGGACGCTACGGAAGAATTATCAACTCGCGTGTCCTTGTGGACCAAGCGTCTGGTGGGTAGTTTTTCACTAAGAAGATGCTGTTTAAAGGCTGTGTGCTGTTCTAATGCTTGCGACTTGCTGCAGGTTTGTCTCGTGGAGTCGCCTTCATTCGATTCGACAAGAAGTCCGAGGCAGAAGACGCAATCAAAGACTTGAACGGCCAGAAACCGCCAGGAGCTTCAGAGTCCATCACTGTCAAGTTTGCTGCCAACCCCAACCAAATCAAAAACTCAAGTCCCGCCGTTCCCCAGGTTTACCACACGCAGCCGCGCCGGTTCGGTGGTCCCGTCCATCACCAGGCTCAAAGATTCAGGTACAAGCACGGTCTTTTCCACCCTCACTTCCTGTATTTCTTGTGGATTTGTCAAGAGTGTTTTTTTTTTTTTTTCCCCCACAGGTTCTCTCCCATGAGTGTGGATCACATGAGCGGCATGTCTGGCGTCAATGTGCCCGGAAGCAGCTCCTCCGGCTGGTGCATATTTGTCTACAACCTGGGCCAGGATGCGGATGAAGGCATTCTCTGGCAGATGTTCGGGCCTTTTGGAGCCGTGACAAATGTGAAAGTGATCCGTGATTTCAACACCAACAAGGGCAAAGGATTCGGGTTTGTTACTATGACAAACTATGAAGAGGCAGCCATGGCCATCGCCAGCCTCAACGGCTATCGTCTGGGAGAAAAGATTTTACAAGTGTCGTTCAAAACCAGCAAGTCGCACAAGTAGAGCGCGAGGTCGGTATGGCAAAAGAAGGAAAAATGGCTCTGTTTTGAAATGATAAACTATTATTTTAGTGTAATCTTTGCATATGTTCATGTTTCTCAGTCTCGTTTAGATGTCTCTCTCCTTTTTTTAAGACTCGAGTTTGGCTGCTTTTAGGTGTTCTGCTTCATCCCAATATTTGACCAAGTCGCATTCGATACGCACGTGTCTCTGATGCTGTTGTATGTGCCATAGATGCGGTGGAGCGCTGGATTTAACACTCTGATTCGTCTGTTATGAGTATTCTTCATAGATCTCTAGTATGTACGATGCCTTAATCCCCGCAGTTCGTTCATCTTGCCCTCCGTGTCGTAGCACTTTTTTTTTTTTTCCGGCGTTATTGTTACACGTCTTAGTGCGTTCGCTTACATCAGACTTTTAAATCCAGCTTTCTGAACGGCAAGAGAAAGTGAAGCAATGGTGAAAACAAAAGCAAAGTGTTCGCTGAGGGGCAACTAACTTGATCTTTTGTGAAAAGACTGATAACTAAGAAGGACCAAAGACTTGGATGGAAGGTTTAGTTTCCCAACAGAAGAGCTAGTTGCATATTCCAAATCCAGATTTGGACGTCTTCTGAATACTAGGTACCGAGTATTTATGTCAAAATGTAACACATTTGAGAATCGCCATCTTGTGGTTGTTGTTTTTCTCTCTTTAGACAGAAGCTATCTAAATCTGTTAGATTGGTTATCTGAGACTAGTCCTCTAGGACGAATCCATGTGCTTTTTAAGATTGCCTTGTGATTACTCTGTTGGTTTCTGTTTCCGTTCATTTTGTTTCACATGGCATTTGCAATCATTAAATTTTATTTTGTTTGGATACACGTTTTTTGTTTCTTTGTTTGTTTTTTTTTCCTTGCATGAGGAGTTGTTTACATCCAGGCAGTGTTAAAACTCACTGTCACTACACGAGTGCACGGCCGAAAAAATACTGTCTTATCAGAAATGCGTCAGCATCGGATCAGATCAGATCGGTTTATTCCCTCAAACCTAAGGAAGTTCAGAAGAACGAGTCGTGTTGAAAGGGATTTAGGCTCAAGCATTCAGTATATTTAATGCATAAGAATTGTAAAGTCCCGAATTTACACATTAAACGCCATCAGGTCTCCATTTGACTTATTTTAATACTGTACAGCTTAGTGTCATTTTTGTCCCACTGTGGTTGGTATTGCGACCCCATTTAATAACTATTAATTGCCGAGAAAATATTAACCCCATTTATTTAGCAAATAAAGGATCCACACGCTTATTTCATTGTTGTTATAACTACTTGGTCTGAACAGCTTTACAGGCGAGATGCCTTATTTTTTGCTAATGCTTCAGTTGTGTGAAACGTTTCAACATGGACTTTTGATTTGTGTGCAGGTTTTTGAACACGTGCAATATTAGTATTGAAGGTTACTGGTATCGCCTGGTAGTGAACCACTATGCCAGTTCAAAATATCAACATTTCTATCCAGTTCTTTTAAGCCTTAAACTCTAGTGGAATAATTATTTATTCACTGTTGTACATGGTTGTGTGGACATTCGTTTTTTTTTTTTTTTAATTATCAAAGGATTTTGATTCTATAGTATAAGACATTGGTTTTGAGCTGTTGTCTATTAGTTGTGAAATAAAATATCAGGCATCTGCAACCTGAACGGCGTCTTGGTGTTATTGGAGCTTCTTGATTCTAGTGTGCTCCCTCCCAGCTAGTGATTGATTCATAATCATATGAAAAAAAAAAGCCCAGAAATAATTTTCAAAGTTTAATTAAAAACATAGAGAATATACAACATGTTTCCTCCTGCCGTGTTAATTAATGACGCATTGTCAACGGACAACGCATCATTGGAACTATACACACATGCAGTCATTACAAATCTGGTTGTGGTCACCAAACGCAGTGAAGCAAGGCAACTGCTGATCCGCTGATGATGCCCTGGGTTTGTGCTACTGGCGCAGATGACAGCCATGTTTCATAGTAGGACATCTTCCGTTATGCGCTATTCAAGTTTTACATCGATTAACTACTGCGTTTTAAGGCATTTCTAGGAGAGGTTTCCAATAACAGAGGAATATATTTCTCCTTTACAAAAGATCTAGTATATATCAAAACCCCCACAGTTAAGGTGTCGTAATCCCCTAAACGTCCTCCTTCTTCAAGTTCACCAAAGGCGACTGATGAGGTAAATTTGTTAAATGATAGAATGGCACTAGCGTGTAGCAAAAGAAAAGCGGGGAAGGTTTTTGTGAAGTCAAGGCAGCGTCTGCTCCGGCTCGTCTCAGTCTCTTCTTAAAGTCAGACTTGGCAGAAGTTGTAACAGGTGGCTGGTTTTTCGATCACCTGATCTCCAACAACTTCTAAAATGTAGTCTCTGTTGGCCAGCAGTGGTACCTCGGATGTGGGGAAACTCTGGACGCTTGTGTTTCCGAAGGAGATCACAGTGTCTCTCTGAAAGATGCAAACACGGGCATCAGCACATTGTGAAATCATGACTATTCAGCTTTGACAAACTCTACGTACTCGTTCTGAGTTGTTTGACGAAGGACAGTTTTTCTGAAAGTCTTTTTTGCAAACGTGGGCCATAATTCCTGCCGCCAAAGCATCTCCAAGCACATTTATCATGGTGCGGAATCGGTCCCTGGAGCAAAGAGGTTGTTTAGAGTCAAGGTTAAATAACATTTAAATATGAGTTCTTAACACTTTTGGTTCTAGTGCACTTACAAGATCCAGTCAATAGCCACGATTAGGGAGATGTCGTCTGGAGGCAAACCCACAGAGGTAAGAACGATCACCATGGTAACAAGGCCTGCCTGAGGAATTCCCGCAGCTCCGATACTCGCAGCTGTAGCCGTGATGCTGAGAAAAAGCAAAAAGTCCAGCCTTGTGAATCCTGCTTCGCTTATTAAGACGTGTCCGTCAATGTGGTGCGCATCCTTTACCTAATCGTAACAAGCTGTCCGAAGTCCAGCTCGTACTCATTGACCTGAGCAATAAAAATGGCAGCCACCGCTTCGTAAAGCGCCGTGCCATCCATATTGATGGTTGCGCCAACTGGAAGAACAAACCGAGCGATCTTTCGATCCACGTGGCAGTTTTCCAGCAAGCACTTCATTGTAATAGGCAGAGTAGCTGAACTGGAGAGAAACACAGTCAACTATGTAAGCATGTGTGAACTTCTCTTAATGAAGGATCGAGTTGATGAGTTCTCCTGGTACCTGGATGAAGTTGCCAAAGCGATAACCAAGGCCTGGAGAAGGCCACGTATATAACTGAAAGGGTTCTTCCTGGTGAACAGGAAGAAGAACATCGGCAGCAGAATCACCCCGTGGACAAACAGTCCAGCCAGGACAGTGATGAAGTACATGCCCAGCTTCTCAGCCAGCACGGCAGGGTCATGCATGTCCAGAATCTTGCCCGCGACCAGAAACACAATGCCAAATGGGAAGTACCTGCACAGATTGGTGGGTTAAATTTCATTGGAGCTTTTGGGAGAAGGACGATGGGCTTTCTAGGACCTCCTGGACTCACCACATGGCAGCGTTGATGATCTTCATGACACACTCATTGATGCAGAGACAGACGTTGACAAGAGGTGTTCCTCTAGATCCCATTCTACCCAGCAGCAAACCTGCAGGTCCAAGCAGCAAAGGTTGATTAAAATCAAACTAAAATGTAAAATTAAAAAGATATAAATCAGCACTCTGAAGACTTCACCTCATTCCTTTTCTTCCCATTTGAACTTAATGTTTTCTTCTCTGCTATAGTTTATATATTCAAACTACACTATTACAGTTCAAATGCCGAGTCAATAGAGCTGGTGTTTGCAACACCAAATTGTGGGTTTGATTCCCAGGTAAAAAACGAAGCTGTTTAAATTTCAATGAGTCTGGAAATACAGAAATGTGGCTTAGAACTGCCATTCGCAACAACAGGAATGTGGGTTTGAATCCCAGGTTAAACAGGAGGATAGAAGCTGTATCCATGTCTGATTGTAAAAGCCACTCGATTGGGAAAAAAGTGTTTGCTAAATCCAGAACGTTGGATTAGCCAGAGGTATTTGCAACAACAAGAATTTGGGTTCGATTTGTTTCAGATTTTTGATTTTCAGTTTTTCAGGGTCAAAACAAGTCACTAATATAGTATAAAAGAATGTAATAAATGCAAAAATGTAGCTAAGTTAGTTGTTAGTTTTGCCCGCAACACCAAGATTGTGGGTTCGATTCCCAGAGAAAACATGAAGCCGTCTAACTGTAAATGCAACTCGCTTTGTAATGACACGTAATGAATAAAATAAATGTAATGAAATTTAATGTAAAAGACGCAATACTAACCCATAGTTGCAGAGAAAATGACGATTCCCAGAACGTTCATTCCATTACTTTTCCCTGGAACAATTTTGTAGTGGATCTCTGGTGGAGGAGTGAGTTCTAGAAACACGGGGTGACCCATCTTAGGGTTTTCATAGTCTGGCATGATGTACACAAAGTTGGCTTGGGAGGATTTGGCCGTGCTTTTAAAATTAGGCACAAGCTCCGTTTTATACTGCAACAGAGAACGTGAAACAAGGATCAGTGATGTGCAACAACCCAGAGAGCAGTGGTGTAAAGTACTTGAGTAAATTAACTTTGTTACTTTACTTACAAACATTTTGGCTACTTTGTACTTGTACCAAAAATGTAAGTACTGTCACAAATATAAGCACCTTTTACTCTCAACTTGACTACAATTTTGATTGAAGTAAATGTACTCTTTACGTCCCTACAATTGAATGGAAACTTACGATACTCATTACATTGTGTTTATTACATTTAGTTTCTTAATTATAATGTGCGCTACACGTTCTTTGGCGGACAAGGCGATATCGCCATCTGCAGGGTGCTGTGGGCACTGGATGCTATTTATGAGCCAAACACGCTGTACTAATAAAATACTTAAGTTCTTTTAAAATTGGATACTTTACTTTTGGAATTTGTGACTTGTAACTTTTAATAGAGTAATTTTTACAGTAATGTATCTGTACTTTTACTCAGGTTTTCAAGTACCCATTACACCGCTGCCAGAGAGAGAAGAAGCCGATTCTCACGTGTTGCTCACCTGTTGAAATGTGGCCTCGATGAGGTTGGAAGGAATCATGTTCCTGGAGATCAAGCAAAAAAAGTAAGAGTTAAGACAGGTGCTTTGAAGACGCAACATGACACAAAATGAACTTTTCAGATTAACTCGCAGGAATGATGCACAAAGCTGCGTCATAGCATGCTGACTAAAAAAAAAGCTTGCCTAAATTAGCAAGGACTCAGCGAGAAGAAGCTGTTGGCTAATGCTTTATTTATATACAAGCATTCTGCGCTCCTTCTCGGAGCAGAATCCAATTATATCTGGTCTACAGCTCAGGAGCATCCTTCGCACTTGAGTAAAGCCGGGCCATTCACATGCTCCGGGATGCCTCTCTAAATAGATCTAATTCCAATCCTTCTGTCCAGTGACGGGATTGGGCAAAAAGAAGACGTAAGCCTCATAAACTCCATTGGAGCTTTGTTTGAAAGTGGTTACGTAAGATCGTGCCTCTGCTCAGAGGAAGTCGTTAAACTGACGCGAATGAAGCTCTTCTTTGGTTTGAAGATAATCTGAATGTGACGGTGGAACTGGTGTGTGTGTACATGTGTGTGTGTGCGTGTGTGTGTGTGTGTACGAAACACAACTTTACAAATCAATCCACAAAAGCTTGATGTACTTAACCGTGATGGAATACTGTGTTTGTGTCTGAGAACAATTTTGAATGTGATAAAAATATTGATTACAATTTTAACATTTCCACATCTTTAATTAATTACAAACATCATACATTAAAATGTAATCACTATGACATGCCCTTTTCTGTTTATGATAAATGTATTTATTTATTCATGTGTTTTTTATGTATATTCTCTCTTTTCTGCCTTTCTCTCTCTCTTCTCTGCTGTTGTAAGATGCAGTTTCCCCACTGTGGAACTAATAGAGACATTTCAAAATTTCAATGTGAATCTGTAATGAATAAAATTCTAATAATGTAACCAAAAGGTGCTATTCCTAAAGCCTTGATGTTTGCAACAATCAGCGGTCATGGGTTCGATTGCCATGGAAGCCAGGAGTTGTTTGATTGTTAAAGCTGTCTGTGCTTTGGATAAAAGCAAGAAAAGGTATCTAGATTTGTGCTGAATGCAGCGTTTGCTGTAAATGGCGTGTTTACTCCACGAGTCACCTTCACCTACACGAGTTAACTGTGGGTTACCTGATCAAGTCCAGCAGGGCATCTGCAGACGTCATCACGGGTCCTCCTGCAGCTCTGTGGCCTTCTTTCTCCGTGCCAGTTCCAGGATGAATGATTAGCACCAGAATAATGCCCACAATCACAGCGATGAACGTAGTCCACAGGTAATATGTGATGGTGAGCAGGCCCAAGCGCCCGCTGGCTTTAGTGTCCATAGCCGACAAGCCGGACATTAAACTGGAATCATAAAGTCAGAGTTATTGCTATAATGTTCTTCTCCAAAGGTTTGCTGAAACGCCACTGATTTTATGAGAGCTTATGTGTCGTTACCTGGATGTGATGAGAGGAAGAATAAGCATCTTCAGCATTCTCATGAGAAGCTCTCCTGGAAACGAGAAGTATATTTTTGCCTGCCAAAGGAAACAGGGAATTTGGTGAGAACAATTTTAGAGACCATCCATACGCAGAAGTGACTAGATTATTTAGATCGTAAAGATCTACAACAGTATGGGTGTCCATCTTGTAAATTGACGCATCATTGATTTGAAGATCTCCAGGAAAAACCATACCTGTGTAGACAGGTTCAAACTTCGTAGTGTGAAGCCCACGGCGCAGCCCGACATCACCGCTAGCACTGACAAGGTAAGCAACCCGTTCCTTTTGCAGTAGTCCTTTATCCATGCCTGGATCTTCTGAGATACTGAGTTCTTGATGAGGTTCTTGAAGTATTCCACCATGTTTCCCCAGGGAGTCACAGACGGGGACTGGCTCACGGAAGACGGCCGCCTCGAGCTACTCCGATTGTCATCCATCCTAAGAGCCGCCTGGGCAGGAAGTGTTGCGAGAGCCTTTCGCAGTAAACCTTTTCTAACAACAGATTAAGCAATCAAGTATAGATCCACACCACTGCCATCACGACGCTGCAGTCAGAGGGGATTAAAAGGAATAAGGGTATTAAAAGAAACTAGTCTACTGAGACGGAACGCCATTGACTGTGGAAAGAGAAGGTGGAGAATCATTAATCCCCCCAAACTGAAGGCCATGGTCAGTTTGAGGTCAATTTTCCTCAAGTTTCCTCAGATTCTACGTAAATACATATATGAAATGTAGAAAGATCCAATGTTCTTTGTTTTTGCTTTCTTAACTTTTATTATTGGTCCAAACTGCACTGGAAGGTTTGTGGACGCGCCACTTACTGGATTGATAAATATGACACAACCAGAAGCCTATTTTTCTGGAAATCTGATGAATATAATGAAAGAGTAAAAGCTAGAGTGGTGTTTGTGGTCAGCCAGGACACAGTTACATCAGCCTGGCTGAGGCCAAAATCCCTGACAGCACAAACATGTCACATCCAGTGGTTTTCCAAAACTGACCGTCTGGTTGGTATTGATAAGAGCTGCATTTTAGGCTTTAAAGAAGAATTCAGGTACTTGAAATGCGCATGCAAATTTAAATTTACATCAGTGTTATGTGAAGGAACATGAAGCCCATTCTAATGAGTTTAATGTTGGACAGTCGAACTGGTTTACTGGTTTCTCACATGGAAAAGGATGTTCTTTCCTTCTGACATCTTTATATGGCTGCACTACCTTTTACATGGCTGGTGGAGCTATTAGGAGAGGAAGGACATCCCCTTCATTAGTCTGAACGTCATGCTTTAATAGGATTTCGGTCCGTGTGTTTTACAGACATTTCCGACTGTGACGTGTACAGCAGGTAGTGCTTTAGTGACCAGACAGACCTTCATCTATCTATCTATCTATCTATCTATCTATCTATCTATCTATCTATCTATCTATCTATCTATCTATCTATCTATCTATCTATCTATCTATCTATCTATCTATCTATCCATCTGTCCGTTCGTCCCGCAGGTCCGTCAGTCATTTTGTTTATTTCAATAAACAAAATAAGATACTTGACATATTTTTTGTCACAAAAACATGTTTGTCTAACTCATTGTATGTACTGTGTGTTACTGTATAGCACCAAGATCTTGAAAAACATTGTCTCATTTCGCTGTGCATGGACCATAAAGTTCCTTTTACTTTTACAATTACAGATTGCAAACAGAGTTCTATATGAATCAGAACATTTATAAACAGTTTAAGTAATTGCTGTTGCTCTTTAATATACAGGGTATAAATATATATAATGCAAAGTAGCCATACTTTTAATACTTTTAAAAATACACTGTATTTTTACTTAATGAAACACTGTTGATCACAACTCAAAGTAAGTAAGAGACGAACACATTGCTTTACACCGTATTCTTCTCTTCACTGATGTATAACTATGTAACATATTGTGCGGTTTACAACCACTGTCTAATGTCTAGTTTGTGTTTATTGTGTACAAGTTGATAAATGTCTGTGCTTGCCTAACTGTGATGTTATATTTTTACAAACTGTTAAATTGTTCTTTGACACAATCAATTCAAAATGTGTTGCACATTTTAACAAAAACTTTCTGTAAACAACCTCTTCCATTTTTAGATTG
>SOMO01000163.1:327136-337410 GCA_028128575.1 Paedocypris carbunculus
TCTGTAGTGTTTTTGGCACTGGAAACCTGTCTTAAAGCTAAACAGAAGCTGGGATGCAGCTTTATGAGTCACAAATACAAGTTTGTAAGTGTAAATTTCACAATGGTGTGAGCAAGGCTGGTGAAGGCCACACACCAGGTGTAATAATACTGAGCTTGACCATCAGCAGGAGGCACTTAGAGCTTAACAGCCCATGGCTGGCTTTACGAGAAGCTGCGTGAACATCCACATGTGGAAGGAAGTTGGATCTGGACTCTTCAGGCTAGTTTCCACCACATGTCCATTACATCTCGTTCTGACGGCTGTGGATCGGTCAGGAGGTTCATGAAAGGTGACCACTGACGTTAGCACAGAATAGTTAATTCTGTGAACAAAATATACGATTGTAATTGTCAAAATGAACAAATGTTTGATATGATTCAGAATTAACGAGTCTCCTCTGTGCTAGTAACAAACTCCAGTTTGTTTGTGATTTGTTCAGTCGGATTGTTTGTTTGCTCGCTCATTTGTTCTTTTGTCATGTGACTGCTATGAAACTTCACGCTGTTAAAACAACAATGGCAGGGAAGATGCAGAACGTTGATAACACTAATGTGGTGTATATTTGCTAGGTTTTCACATGATCTGAATTGCTGTGTGGTATTTGGTGTAATGCATGTTGTCTACTTTTTGTATAATGTACATTAGAATTCTAAGAAAAAAAGTCAGAGTTAAGTCACAATTTTGACTTTTTTTTTTTATTAACTTTTTTAGTGGCTGAAACAGGCTTCCATTCAAAAGCGTTGATCACTCAATGCAAGTTGTTTGGGAAAAGTGTAATTCCGTTTTAAATGCAAATGCTTAAATACAATGGTTGAGTTGACAATATACTGTTGTATTTATAGTTAAACTCTTCATGTAATTTCTTCAGGTTTTGAATTCGATTGCCGTATTTTTTAGGAATAAAAAGAACGCTTAAAATCTGAAAAAAAAAATAAAAAGTAATAAATAAATTAAGGATTGTCAGCAAACCTTACAATATGGAAAATTAAGATTTGCCTTGATTATGCAAAAAAAGATAAGGAAAGAGACGTTCATTAATGGTACGCATAGTCTAGAATTTACGGAAGACTTTGAGGCAGGATTGGTCATGTTCTCACCTTTCACACCTCAGTCCAGTATTATACCACGTCTAAATTTGGGTTCAATATGGCGGAGAAAAAGAAAAGTTAAATTTAAGCCTCAATTGTAAGTCAGACGTGTAATGACTAGATATAATGAGTGGAGTTAATAGCCAGATGTCAGCCTGATATAGTTCGGATGTGAAAGAATACAGATCAGCTTTCCAGTCCAAAGCTTGTGGGTGTCATGGCCTTTTGTGTTTTATGCAACTATTATTTACTTCCTAGTAAGCCCTGTCAGTTTATTAGCGCAATAATAACAAGACACGGTGCACTAATAACATGTTAGTTGCGCAGGATTGCAGGATGTTTTTAATTACGTGAGCCAAGGCAACACTTGACAGCCACCTAGTGTCTTAAAACGGTACTGCCGCGCATAAAAGCGAATGCCTGGCGCGGCACCTAGTGGTGACTTGATTTACTACACTCACTAAAAATAGTCAATGTTTCGGTGCCACAATTAAACCGTTGAAAAATCATTAAGCGTCACACAATTTGATACATTCAACGTTCTTTATTGAATGGAAAGTGCACGCAGTAACACACGTGCAGACGCACGCACACACCATATACACCATTACTGGAGTCACAAAGGACACAGAGAGCTGCTGATAGCATCACATTCTTGAGCGGGTCTGAAGTGGAGCATTAACACCATTGTCGCCGAGTGTTTCGCCGGGTTCTGGCCTTCGTTTGATTGCGAGCTGGTTTCCTCAGGAATAATTTCTGCTGTATTTCACTCACCGGGAGGCGAATAGCACATGAGAGGTGTGAAGGTCAAAACAAGAGAGTCACTGGTGAGGGAAAAGCAACAGGCTGAAGTTCTAAAGGCCTGAAAAGAACGTGTCCTGCTGAGAGCTTTTAGCATCGTACGGGCGAGAAGAAAGCGCAAGCGCTAATAAATCCAGTTAACCTCCCGTCCCTAAAGGAAAGGTTGCAATGAAAAGCTGCAAATTGGAGCTTTATTCTCCACCGCCAATGAAAACAATCGCCTTGGCAGGAGAACTTCAGGAGAGCAGAAGCATTCGAACACGGAACCTGTAAAGTGACGAACCACTTGGCATGAACAAACACCTTCATTAGGAAACGACATCTTACAGAAATGCTACAAGTTAAAAGTCTCAACACAATCCGCAGTGGTCCGAGGACAAATACCAAACATTCAGTTTAAGATAAAGGATCTTTCCTTCGTATGTGACGGGTTCAGCGTAATTCCTGTGCCGTTCTTAGGCCACGACACGCTGCATAGATTCAGAAATAATAACCATGTTGACATTTAGCAGTAAAATCTCTAATGGGGAGCATAAGTATAATGAGAGCCAGGACAGTTTCACGGCAATAAATCCCGAATGCTGGCAGTTTATCCGCGCCGACTCAAACTCACATGACCTGCGGGTCACTGACCTGGAGAAAATTGTATTTTAGTCCAATTTGTGTGACATGTTTATCCATTTGTATTTTAGCTATATACCGTAACTTAGCACGCCTGTTTGTGCGAAAGGAATTGGCCATTTTGCAACGTGATTTTCTTTTTAAACCAAATTTGTAGAAAGACTGAGAATGAACGCTAATGGGTCAGCAACCTGGAGAACATTTGTATTTTCGTCCAGTTTAAGTGACATATTTTCAAGTTGTATTTACCTATAGGCTAACGGTAAACGTAACACTCCTGTTTGTGTGAAAATAATTTTGCAGTGGTGTAAAGTACTTGAGTAAAGGCACTGTAATTTGAGTATTTTGGCTACTTAGTGCTGAGAATCAAAATTATAGGCAAGTTTTTGACTATTTGTGATCTGTACTCTTTACTCCACTACATTTACTGTTAAACTTACTGTTACTCATGACATTGTGATTGTGTGCAACAAGTCTGCATCTTTTTTTACCGCGATTAATTTTTTGTTAATTTCTTTTTTGAAAATTTGAGTTTGATTGAAACTGACTTTTGAGCTGTTAATATAGAAATGAAATTTAGGAAATATAAAAACTCGAAAGGTTTTTCACATTGCTTGGTGTTTTTGAGCTTAAATTCAGTATGAGTAAAGTTCTTTTAAAATTGGTTACTTTATGACGTTTACTCAAGTCTTCTTGGAATTGGTGAATTGTAGTTTGTTATGGAGCAATTTTAGCATTTTAAAAGTAAGCAATTTGTACTTTTACTTAAGTATGCTTCACACCTCTGCAATTTTGTGACTTAGAAGTTTGCTACATTTCTTTTAAAACCTAATTCGAGTACTTTCTCAGAAAGACTGAGAAATGAACGCTAATGCTAATGGTTTTTAGCTGCGCTGTGTGTGTAGGCCTTGTGCTGCATGTATAGGAATGACTTGTGCTGTATGTCTGTGAAATACTTCAAAGTTCAAGTTTTGTGGGTTTAATGTTAAAATAGACCTTTCTACTACTTTCTTCATACAGATCTAGTAACAAAAACACTCGATCATAAAACTTTTACCATTAAAACACAGCACACGACGGCGTGCTGAACAGTGATAAAATACTGCTCTGTAAACAGGGCCATATACTCTTTTTGGACAACAGTGAAAAATACACATTTATAAGAGTTTGCATTTGAAGAGTAAACATCGTACAACGAGTAGAAAAGGACCACCATCAGAAACACGGGCACTATGAGAACCACGTTACTCTTCCTCCATCGACTTCTCGATCTCCTTCAGCTTCCGCACAAACTCCTGAGCCTCTTTGTCTCCAACTCTCGCGTCCAGCATCTTCATGATTGGCTTTTCTGTATCACATGTAAACAAGTCACGAGGAATTTAAAGCCATTTTTTTAGGATAAAACAATCTAGAATGTTTTATTGGGATTCCCTTATAGTATTGCTACTATTATGACATTAGGGAATTTTGTGAGGAAGTCACATTTAAGGTCAGCATGAACTTTCTTAGGACATCCTGTCAATATCCTTTGACAAATCCTTTAAAGTTTTCCAAGGACAAGTTTAGCATTAAATCTAGAATAAATCTATTGTTCAACATCTAGTGATGGAAAGATGGATAGAAGAATAGATGTGGGTGGGTGGGTGGTTGAGAGAGAGGGAGCTTAACATGTATTTCTATAAGAAAAAATGTATAAAGATGCATATTATAAGGAAGTATTTGAAAAATGTGTTCATGGTATACAACGGGTTGTTTAATTAAGTAATTAAACGTAAAAACTCTGAAAGGTTACTGACCACTGGGCTTTTGGCGGGCCAAGTGGAGGATGACGGGCTGGAGGGTCTTGCCAGCAGGGGTGGCGCTGGGTCTGCCCGGCCAGCAGAAGTCACTCAGCGGGGCCACCGCCTCCCCAGCAAAGTCATTGGTGGACAACCAGTCATAGTCCATCACGGTGAAGGTGATGCAGGCGCAGCGGTGTCTGTACTGCTCGGGGCTGACGTGGCTGTAAACACACACAGACAACACAACGCTGCTTGGTCTCGGGGTCACGGGGCGTGAGCGGATTCGGATCAGTTACTCACAAACAAAATAGCTCATCAAACACAGGGTGCAGAGTTTTCAGCTTGACTTGGGTGCGCTGACTCCGGGCTGTGGGGAAGAGGTGGTGAGGACACAGCTCCACTATGACGAATGGGTCGCTGAGACCTGCAATCCAAGATCAGAGACAATACATGGATGGATGGATAGTAGAGAGAGATAGGAAGGTCGGTAGGTAGAGACATAGGTAAGGAGGTAAATAGATGTAGGTGGGAGGTAAGTAGAGGTAGGTAGGGAGGTAGCTAGAGAGATAGGTAGGAGGGTAAGCAGATGTAGGAAGGGAGGTACAGTAGGTATGGAGGTAAGTAGATGTAGGTAGGGAGGTAGGTAAAGAGGTAAGTAGAGGTAGGTAAAGAGGTAGGTAGATAGGAAGGAAGCTAGGTGGGTTGGGAGGTAGAGAGATAGGTAGGAGGGTAAGTAGATGTAGGTAGGGATGTAGGTAAAGAGGTAAGTAGAGGTAGGTAGGAAGGAAGCTAGGTGGGTTGGGAGGTAGTTAGAGAGATAGGTAGGAGGGTAAGTAGCTGTAGGTAGGGAGGTAGGTAAAGAGGTAAGTAGAGGTAAGTAGGGAGGGAGGTAAAGAGGTAGGTAGGAAGGAAGCTAGGCGGGTTGGGAGGTAGTTAGAGAGATAGGTAGGAGGGTAAGTAGCTGTAGGTAGGGAGGTAAGTAGAGGTAGGTAGGGATGTAGGTAAAGAGGTAAGTAGAGGTAGGTAGGGAGGAAGCTAGGTGGGTTGGGAGGTAGGTAGAGAGATAGGTAGGAAGGTAAGTAGAGGTAGGAAGAGAGGTGGGAAGGTAGGAAGGGAGGTGGGTAGGGAAGTAGGTGGGTAGGTAGAGACGTATGTAGGGAGGTAGGTAGAGAGATAGATAGGGAGGTAAGTAGAGGTAGGTAGGTAGAGAGGGAGGCAAGTAGAGGTAGATGTTGTAGGTGAGTAGGTAGATAGAGAGATAGGAAGGAAGAAAAAAAAAAAAAAAAGAACCGCCAGTGTGATCGTGCAACCAAACGCATGTGGATTTACCGTTTGCATCGAGGGCGATGAGATCCGCCGCGTGCAGAATTTCCACAGTGAGTCTCTGTTCAGGTGCATCGTAGTAGCATTTCACGCTGACGCGGCCGAAGCGGCTGTGCTTCAAGATTTTCTGTAAATCAAGAGTCGGCTTGTCATTGACTTTCTCTCCAATGCTCTAATGCGTGGATAATTGTGAAATTTGTCGAGCTGCAATTGCATATAATGACGGTTATCCGGGGTTTATTTTAGTCAATATTTCATTGGCAACTTCGCGGGAAAGGAAAGGGGGAAAAAAATCAAGAGGAAAAGAAAATTGCCCATCTTATCAAAATTATTGAAACTAAAGTCACTCAAATGCAAGCAATTAAGAACCTTCAAACAGGTTGGAAAATTGTAGCCTTTGGATCAGTAAGTGTGTTTCTCTTAAACTGCAAAGCACAGGCACAAAACAAAGGCTTGTGTCACATGTTTATGTGAAGGCTATGTTGAAATAATTTGGCTAGATTGGTGATGACCAACCTCCGACCCACGAGTAACACCCGGCCTANGATTTTAAATATCCACATAACGTTTTCGTATGAATTGTGGCTGCACAAATCACAGCAAAGTCTAGTTTGGCCTCATATTATGAAAGGCCGGGCACCAATTGATTTGAAGTATGAACGCCTGTAAAGCAGTGTCAGTTCCGCCAGATCTCCAAAATATTGGTGACAAGCTTAGCAACAACGACTGAAACAAATAAGGGTGAACTAGCTTTCCTTTTTTCAAAAGAAATTGACATTTCTGATGTCCGTGTTAGTGATCACGCTGTGCTTGTAGACATCTGCCCCTGTAGGCAGTAGACAGCAAGTCAGCTTAGCGGGATTTGAGACACAGTTAGAGACGGCAAAGTCGTATGCAGTGCAAAGGACGCTTAGTCAAAGGGGAAATGACTGATGTAAACTTTTAATCATCAGAGGAAGGAATAGTATTTGTGATGTCTTCACTCCTAATCAACACCTCCTCTCTCTGCAGGGCTGGAGCTAAACTCTGTGGCAGCTCGGTGTGACTCCTACCCACCTGCTGGGAGATTTTCTCCAGAAAATACTGTTCGATCAGCTCAAAGGAGGAGCATTTGTTCAGACGGAGCTCTTCATCCAGGCCCTGAAGGTAAAACAGAATTTCAAGACTGGGTTATTTGTGTGTTTTCCGCCTCGGGTCAGGTCTGAGTGGTCCGTACCTTATAATCTCCACTCTTGAGGTCCTCCAAGAGCAGCCCCTCGCCCTCGGCGTGAAAGAACCGCACCAGGGTCTGAACAACAGTACAGCAGTAATTTAATGCCCCCTTAGGTGTTTGATCATGAGTCACATAGTAAACAGCAAGTCGTTATTGTGACGTCCCTTTTCTTCTGGCAAATGGCTTTGAGTTTTAGTTAAACTATCTTGAGACGTGTTATGCTCAGCCCCCGCACTCGCTCAGAACTCATCAAGGTTTTGTGTAGATCTGTTGGAGGTCTCTGCCAGTTCATCTCAGTTGGAACAGTGGGACTCACATATTGATATTCTATGAGGGACATCCCCGTTTCTCACCGAGCAGTGGCCAAGAACGCTGGTGAATGTATAATGTGTTCAGATGGAGCTGTAAAACCATGACTGTCAATACAGATGGAGAGGAACCAGACACAAGGAAAGATAGTTCCTCTGTCTGCAATGGCGTGTAGAAGACAAAGACATTGCTAATTCACAAGCTTTTTTGAAAAAACTTGCTTATGTTTTTGGTACAAGTACAAAGTAGCCAAAATACTTGAGTACATGGATGTTCATTTTATTAAGTACTTTACGCCACTGGACACTTGTTTATCTATCTTATGATGATTTATTCTGATTGGTTGGTAGCTATCCAATCAGAGCGTCAATTAGCAAAACACATTGATAAAGGAAAACAAGCACATTTCTTCCTTTAACAAGGTTTAACTACCATGTTTCTACAAATCAGTTTTAGTTGCTACAACCAATGACTTTATTAACCAACTTCTATAACAACAGATTTACTAGCAAATGACCACAGGCCCAGATGTGGCCTGTAATACATGCAAGTTTTGGCCAAACTGTATCCAGATGTGTCATATCTGGATAGTGTTTGGCACTCTAAACATGTACGTATAAAAGAAGAAATAGAACTTGGCAACAATATCCCTATTCCATAACACAGGAGAGCCCTTAAGTTAGGACCCACCAAGGCCCACAAACTTTATTGGTCTTCACTGACCAGCCTTATTAATAACTTTATTATTAAGGCCCAATTTCGCATTTTGTCCATAAGCCAAAAAAAAATGCTAGCGGCTCTGGACTGTAAAACCAACACGTCATAGATGTGAACCCACTGAAACCTTTCAGATTTCATTACCACATCGTGACTATGAAGCCCCCATCCATACTGACCTCCACTGTGTACTGGAACCGGGAATAAAACTCAACTTGGACACCCCTGTTTTCCGCCACAGCGTCCATGATCATCCTCAGGAGCAGCTCCCACAGGCTCTGCAGAACCCTGGAACGAATAGAAAGTGGATAAATCAGGCTCTCGAGCGTAGTGACCTCCTCCACTCCTAGTCATTTTGCCCAATTTACTTGAAGAACATGCTTCTTGGAACAAGCCATTGTTACCGCTGCATTTTATCTCCATTAGAACTGCTTATCTTGCCACTAAGGGATGCAATTACCTTGTTAGGTTCTCTTTAACCAGCGACTCATTGAGGACGACTAGAGTGTCATCCAGGTACTTCATCAAAGGAGCCACGGCCTAAAGCAGCACATCCCAAAGGTCAATGACTTCAAATCTAGAAGTCAAAAAAAGCTGTTTGTTTATACTCACCTCATCGTTGTTAATGGAATCTGGCGACAAGCTGATATGTTGGATACATCTTCTGAGTTCAGGGAGCATCTGAAGGAACATAGATGTGAGTTTCTTGGACCATAATACAGGAGAACCAGAACATTCAGTAATGGAATTTGGCTTGTGCAGTACAAAAAGATTACCATTTGCTCCTGTGAGCTTCTTTTCAGTTTCGTTATTAAATGTGTGTTTTAGTGCACTACGGAATCTGATTTTCCAGCTCCACTGTCGAACCCTAACACGTTAGCTTTGTCGAGTCCACTTAACATACTGCATTAGTGTGGCAAAATCCAAATTAAGTTTGCCAACTCCACTTGTAAAACATTGAAGTCATGCTGTGAACAGAAGTTAGTATTCAAACTGTTTTTGATATTGGCCAAAAATTTCCAATTTCGATTTTGCCACAAATCTGAGCAGTTACTGTGTACTAGAGCTGCACGATTAAATGAGAATCACAATTTTTTTTGCTTAGAATAAAGATCACAATTCTTTCTGGATATTTTAAATATGTAACCCTGAAAATCAAGTTGTCAAACAGCAATATATTAGCACATATTACTCTTTGCTTTAAATTTAAATAAATGGAATGAAAAATATAATGTAATGTAAAAGTAATATTGTAAAGCAAAAAAAAAAAAAAAAAAAAAAATCACCATTAAATGAAATAAAAAAAAACATTCCAAGCTACAGTATTATGTACAGTTGAGGACACTTTTATTAGCTCTTTTTAAAAGCACTTTTGAAATACTTGTCAAGTCAAATGTATTTATATAGCACATTTAACACCAGCAAGGTGGACCAAAGTGCTTCACAAGAAGTAAAACGGAGGATGTATAAGTAAAGCATAATAAAAAGTAGTTAAGAGACAGTGAAAGTACATTAAAAGACAGTAAAAAGTTCAAACAATGATTATTTTACAGGAGGGCTAATAATTGTATCCTCAACTTTAGAATCGAGATTGTGATCTTTTAACTTTTAAGTAATCATGCAGCTATGATATGTTTGATCACTGTAATCAGAATAGTCAGTTGGTGGCCTCGTCTTGAATTAACAACTATCATCTATCTGAATAAACCATCTCACCTTGTCTGTGAGAAGTGTGATCAAGCGTTTGGCTTCCCTTTGCAGATCGATGTCAGCATTGTAGAGCTGACCGTTGAGAGACTTGTTGACTTGCTCTTTGCCTTCCATCCCGCAGGACTCCTCCATGGCCTGCTCGACCCCTCGCCAGTCCAGCTCTCGTGGCAGACTCCCCAGGAACACCCGCACATGCTCCGAGCTGTTCAGAGCCACGCAAACCTACGCAAGACCAGGTGAGTGGAAGAACAAGGATGGGGGAAAAGAAAAAGAAGAAAATAAGCAGGTCTAATGGGGGTGGCGAGAGAAAACATGTGAAGCTGAGGTGCTAATGAGGTCAGACACACTGAGAAGCGTGCGCCACCACCACGTCAGTGTTGTCAGGGAGAAGAACGCCATGCTGACATTTACTTCGCTTGTAATAAAAGACAAATCCCCTCAGGCCTGGAGGTGGGGTGGGGGGCTTTACCTGCACGATGAAGCTCTTCTGCTCTTGTCCCATCTGGCTCCTTTCAATCTTGCGCTTGATCAGCTCGGCGTAACACACCGCCTCGCTGCAAAAATTCTGTCCCACAAGAAAACTTCAGAAGATGAAAACTAGTGATGCCTCGAAATTAAAATTCTTGGCCGAAACCGAAAAAGAGGAAATCCTGGCCGAAAATCGAAACA
>SOMO01000164.1:0-22338 GCA_028128575.1 Paedocypris carbunculus
AAAAAAACCCTACACACCAGTGGTCTCTCCATACGTGTGAGGTGTCTGGCTGAGGTGGTCCGGCGTGCAGTCCAGACGGTGGGAATCAGTAACACCGAGCGCCTCCAGGGGGCAGTCACAGGCCTCGCAGCAGCAGCAGCAGCAGACCACCTCCGGACCCCTTGAGAAGACACATCCGTCAACTATACCTTCCATCCAATCATTTCAAAGTGTTTTTTTCAGCCAATCCCAGCATCTCTGAGCATTTGACTCGGTGGCCAGCCAATAACAGGTAGTCCATTTACTCCAATAACATTTTCACTTTTCTTATATTACGGTTATGAGAAATCATGGTNAGCAGCAGCAGCAGCAGACCACCTCCGGACCCCTTGAGAAGACACATCCGTCAACTATACCTTCCATCCAATCATTTCAAAGTGTTTTTTCAGCCAATCCCAGCATCTCTGAGCATTTGACTTGAATCGGTGGCCAGCCAATAACAGGTAGTCCATTTACTCCAATAACATTTTCACTTTTCTTATATTACGGTTATGAGAAATCATGGTTTTCGGGGTGTGTCTTTACCCTTGACGGTAGTCGTGTTCCTGTGTTTGAGCACTGGGATGTTTGGGAGGCAACAATGCATCATACTCCAGCTCGCTGTCGCCGTCCTGCAGCAGAAAAAGTCGCTCGCTTCAGTCACTTCACATTAGGACAACAATTGACCAATATACAATTACTTCATCCAACATATGAGAAGAAAGTTGAAATTGAACTTTATTGATCACGGAAACCATGAAGTAATGTTATGTTTATATATAATGCTTTAGCAGTCTTTACCTGCTGAACTCCTGGGAGACGCTCAGTCATGTGTTTCCCGTTGGCAGCGTAGGCCGTGTGAGTGGGTCTTGAGTGGGCTTCAGCTGCTCGACCGACAGCCATGCCTTGCAAGGGAACCATGGTGTACTGACATGGAGAGACTGTGGCCGGCAAAGCTGGAAAGCGCATGTCTAGTGTTTGTTCTGCGGAAAAAAAGTTCAGTTTAACTGGAGATCTGGGTGCTACATAGAGGAAGTAAACCTGACATACTTTGTTTGGCCCAAACTCTCCACAGGCAGATTGGGATGAAGGCCACAATGAGGAAGACGAAGGCGCCGAGCACCACTCCAACAATGAGGTAGGGGAGATCTCCGGGCCGGGGCACAGGATTCCCAGGATGGCTAGGTCGGGAAGAGGACGTTTCTGGAGGTGTGGTTCTCTGATGAGGACGAGCTGGAAGAGCACATACAGGTTCAGAAAATGAGTCTCTCTCCATCTTCAAATCTGTCTATTCCAGTCTGTGAGGATATCCCTATGTGTATGTGCGTGTCAGAATCTCACTCTCTGTGCGTAAATGTAAACTTCATGTATGTGGGGGAGTTGTGGTCCAGTGGTAGTAGTGCAGGTTCTAGTAGCCATATTGACACACACTCACTTTCCTCACTTCACTTACTTGTGTGCGTCTCACTTTCTGGGTGTGTTTTGTTACTGCCACAAATCTACATTGTATACAAAATCATTGAAAATATTGTTTCAATAATCAATAGCTTGAAATCCAATGTCTTCTAAAGTTAAAATGAACACCAACAGTGTTTTAGTAAACACGTTTCATTGTGTGTATTTAGCCACAGCTTTCAAACAAGAACAAGTTTGGACGTCCGCGACATTTTTTAAATGTATGAAGTTGCTTTAGTGTAGCTTTCTGAATATTAGGAGAACAAACCTTTCGTTTCTAAAATGACAACGTTTCCGAACTCGCTCTCGCCTCCCTCGTTGAAGCACTGCATCTTAATGTCGTAGGCCGTCTCTGGCTGAAGGTCGGTGATGGAGTGCCAGTACCGGTCACCTGAACAAACAGCAACCGATCACCAAACTGAACTTCCTGGCAGCGCGTTGTCGAGACGACCCACCTTCCACTATGTCTTTCTTGTAGTCACTGTCGTTGTCGCTGTCAGTGGGTCGGTAGAAGATATAGAAGCCATAGATCGGGGTGTTGTTGACAGGTGTGTACTGCAAAACAAATTCACCCAGTAAGACTCTGTCATCTTTTGACCTCTGACAACAGCCGTTTAGCAGCTCACCGTCCATTTCAGAATGATTGTGGTTTCATTAATGGCTTCATTGTAGGTGATGTAGGGTCCGTCGATGGGACGGCGGTTTGGTGGGCCATTACCCACAACAGTGTAGGCTTTGGAAGGTGCGCTGGGTGGACTTGCTCCCAAAACACTAACAGCCAAAACCCGGAACTTATATGAGGTTCCTGAAACACAGTTGGGAGAAAAGCATGTCGTCTGTTGGACAGGCCGTTTACTGATGACAGGTGCCGAGCTGGAACTCACCTTTCTCCAGGTCTAATATCTCCACTGAAAGGCGAGACGGAGGGATGTCGTCCTCGGCGACCTCCCAGTCTCCGCCCCCTTTTCTCAGTTTCTTCTTCTCCACACGGAAAGACTGGATGGGGAATCCTCGGTTTCCTCTGGGGATCCACGTCACGTAGGCCGAGGTCTCAGAAGCCATAGAGACGGTGGGTCTGTCTGGAGCTTCAGGAGCTGAAAGACCAGATGAAACACATCAGTACAGCAATAGATTTAAAACGCAACCTGCACATACACACAAACACACACACACACACACACACACACATAAACGTGCGCATGCCCACTCAAAACACCAACAGCAACACACTTACTGGGTCTCATCTGCTGATCAAGATGGAAGAAAAAAAAACATTCAGAAAACACTTCAGCCAGAGTTCATCAACAAGTTCCTCTGTACTTCAGTGCAGCGTTTAAATGATTGAATGTAGAAGAAACTCACGTAAAAGACGAGATGGCATCACTGGGGTTTTGGCAGGACCTCCAACTGGTCCTCCTCGTCGACCTTTAGATGAAACAATAATTAAATTTATAAACATCATAATTTTTTTTTTTAATTTGAGCAAGATATGAGTGCCACAACAACACCCCCTAGCGGCTAAAACATATCAGTCTTCACATACCCACTTTAAATTTGAACTACTGTCGTACTTTTCATTCCTGTTTTGATTTTAAACATTGCATTCACATCTTGGTTTTTTTAACCCACACATTCCTCATAATCAACTAAAGTCTTTTTTTAATAAACATATCCAAACAGATCTCTTATTCTTCTGTTAAGAATTTTCTGGAAATAAGCGCCATTGTAAGTAGCGTCTTTAGAGTTTTGAAATTAAAAAGAAAATCACAGGACCAATGTTCAGCGCCTCATCCTGCTAAAAATTCTGATTTAGGCACACAACTTGTTCATGTCTCATGATAAATTTCACTTCAACTGAATGAATGGCATCATCCTCTTCTCAAAATTGCTGTAACTTCCTTGGTTACAAGAATACAATGCAATACAATAAAAAAAGAAAGCTGTTTGCGTGTACAAAGAATGCGCAAAGAACGAGATAACATGTCTGCCGCTAGGAGGCACTGTGATGCCCCTCTCAATTGTGTAGCTTGGATCTATTTTTTGCTCTAGTATCAGTATTAAACTAAAGTTAAAATTGAGCAATTAACTCGCATCTCAGGAAAACTCGCAGGTGACCACTGCATTCCTGGTGATCATTTTTGACTAGTGAAATCGTATAGCTCACCTTTTCCAGTTCTAAACGTCATCATCGCTGGTTGTCCAAGCCCGGCACAGTTCCGTGCAGCCATTTCCACTTCATAGAGACTCCCAGGCTGCAGTTTGGTCAGAGTCAACTTGTGCTGGGATCCTGAAATAGTGGTGGTGGCCCACTCGCCAGGAACTTCTCCGGCCTGTGAGTGAACAGACATGAAATCAGATCAAGAATTCCACTGCATGTTGTGTGAACATCATGATTAAAGTACCTTTCTGTATTTGACCACATACTCCAGCACAGGAGCTCCACCATCATGCCGAGGTTTCCAGGTGAGCTCATAGTAGTCTGCTTTCCTTGTGTGGGGCTGACTCAGGATGACGGGAGCTTCAGCCGTGGAGACTCGGACCTCAGAGCAATCGAAAGGCAGCACTGCGCTGGTGGCCACGGGTTTAATAGGTGGTTGTTCACGTAAAACCTTATCGGGGCTCATGGGTCGAATCATGGGGAATTTTCCTGAGCGTGAGGGAACTGAAACCACAGGAAACAACAGTCAGAAGTGGAAGACAGAAGAAACTACAAAGAGGTTATAGTGGTTACTATGGAAATCAGTGATGAACTCTGAACATTTGGAATATGTATTTTATTTGCAGACATGTTGTAGTCAATATAGTCAAAGTCAAATTTGGAGCCATATTTTGAAAGTTGAAAAGTTTGAAAAGTATCACTGAACTAAACCTAAAACTGAACAGAGTTGACGACTAAGAAACTAAACGACTAGACGACTAAAAAAAGTAACCAATAATTGCAATACATGTTTTAAACACTGGAGGTGCTAAAGTGTTAGTATTCTTCAGCAGCGATAGTACAAATTCCACTTATTTATTAATAATCCACTTATAACTTAATTATTCACCACAGTTTTTTCTCATGAATGTAAAAAAAACGTTGAATCTTATCACCTGCAGGCACAGTAAGGAGTCGTGTTGCCGCCTGGGAGCTGCCCACGCCATTCTCTGCCATGCACTGGTACACACCATCATCCTGCGGCCCAACGCTCAGCACGCGCAGCACCTGCGAGGACATCCGATGGCGGGGCGTGGCGCTGATGGGCTGGGCGTTGTGTAGCCACACCACCGTGGGCGTGGGCTTCCCTCTGACCTGGCAGCTGAAGCGCACCGTATCACCCCATGCTACTTCCTGCTGTTGCAGCTCCACACGCACTTGAGGCGGCTCTGAAAGTCAAAAACAGCATCTCAGACCAGAGTCATTTTCATCAACCTCTAGAAAGTTGATGGTTGGCTGCCATTGAATCAGCTTGTTTTCATTAAAGCAACAGCAAAATGTGCTTAATTAATCGGGTTGCGGTGAAATTATCCCACCAAAACTATTTCTACAACTCTCAATCTACAATCTCTTTAGAAGCAAGCATTTTTACNAAAATGTATATAATTAATTTAACAAATAAACAATATTTTTACATAAATAACATCAGGTAAAACATCTCAATGGTAGAATTTTAATTTTTCTAAAAAATAAACCAAAACATGTATAATGTTAATTTGGGAGGAAACATGAATATCTGTGTGTGCGTGTGTGTTTTTAATCCATACAAATACTGTGTACGGTATGTTCATGAGTCGTGACAAATAAACCTGACATCACACTCACCGAACACTTGCACGTCGTATAGAACCGTGGCGGAACCCGTCGGTCCAATTCCATTCTCTGCGTGACACACATATGTCCCAGAGTCGCTCTCGCTTGCCGCATCGATCAACAGGTTGCTGAGCAGGAAGCGTGTGCTGTTGAGATTCCTTAGGTCCAGGCCGTTCTTGGCCCACGTGACCTGCGGAGTGGGAATCCCGCTGGCCACACACTCCAGCACGAGCCTCTGACCTTTGTTCACCATGATGGAGCGAGATGCGGGTGGGTAGATAATGCGTGCGGCTTCAGCTGTCGAACCTGCACAGGAGAACAGACGGTAAATGCCTTTCTGGCCAGCAGAATCGTACGAGCTAAGGATCGAGATCCTTACGCCGTATTCTGAGGCGGTCAGCAGAGATGGAGGTCTTCACTTCCTGGGTGACAGGGTTGTAGGCTGCACACTTATACGGACCCTCGTCCTCCCGAGTAGCGTTAGCAATCTGGAGGTTTCCAGACGGCATGATCAAATAATTTCCTAGGAGATTAAGAAAAGGACAGGTTAGATTTCACATCACATGTTTTTGAGTGACTGCCAGTTGACCACATTCTTTCAGGATAATTGGCATGAACGTAAGCCGTGATCTCCATCATTAAACTGATCGCTTGAGCAGTGAGATAAAAAGACAATCACGCAACACAGACAGCAGAACAAGACCAGACAAACGCAGAGGATTTGATGACTGCCAACAAGACAAGTGCTGTCAAACACTCAAATACCCCGAATCACCCTGCGTGCTTTCAAATTATGCGGTTTGTGAGTAACAATGACGACTGGGATGAAACAGGACTTTGATTCAGAAATAAGAGTGAAGCTATTTATGAGTGTCGTGCAATAAGCTCTTCACACGGAGCTTCGACTTGTTGAGCCATTACGCAGCTAAATTGCCTAAATTGAGTTTGTAATGAAGTCAAACTCCTGTGTTGGTGTATTTAAGAATGAGCTATTGTTTGTGAGGCAAGTTACAAAACGCATTTAATTCATCTAATTGCGTGACAAGATCTTGAAATGCAAAAACCTCTGTGTGCCCCTAGTTGCCACACTATGTGCATCCGGCTATGACAAAAACAAATGGTGTAAAAATACCTTTGGATGTCTCGAGCCACTCTTGCTTGACACTGTAGCGGACCTGCGCTTTAGGCTGACTCTCGGGAAGATGACACTCGATCACCGCCGTGTTGCCTTCGTCCACCTCAATCTCTTGCTGGTCATCTGGTTCAAAATCCCGCAGTTCTGCATCCACAAACACAGAAGAGTTAATTCCTCCAGAACAGTTCATGAGACACCAACTAACACAGTTGTTGAGAAGACATGGAAACCGGAATAGTTCAAAGTCGGAATAGAATCAAAAACTTCAGTCTGGGTTTGGAGTGTCCTGAAGTCGAAAGCCTCTTTGTATTCTGGTTGGGAAAACTGAGAAGCTTTAGAGTGCATATGCTTAGGATGCGTACTAGGATATCAAATGGGCAGACATCCAATAGCTCGAAAAAACAGAGACAGAAAGTCTAGCATCCACCAAACTCAAGTCGTTATAGGCCAACAGGAGGTCAAAGGCTAAAGGTCACGCTTATCTTGAGTTTCAAAGAAGGTAAAGCTAGTTGAATTGCTATAAAATACGTTGCTCTAAGTTAGTCTGCTGTGAGAGAGGCCATAAAGGAGAATATTTTCCAGGGAAAACAGCTCCGGCTTGAAAACCCCCCAAACTTAATCAAATTTCTCCCCCAACTGTTCATTACTCCTCTCACAAATCAAACCGCTTCATTGTTCTCCAGAGTTTAGTTATATTCCTTGGCGTCTAAAATGTCTCAGAGTTATGCAGGACAGCTAAACCCAGCCAAGAGATCTGTGAAGGCAAGCATGAAGAGGTTCTTTGTAACATCTTCCTGGAACCAAAAATGGTAGGAAACTTTAAAAATCACTTCTCAGATGAACCTTCAGTCAGTGGTGCANTTGTGGGTTTTTTAATTCATGTACATAAAATAACTAATTATTTTCATTACTAGCTCACTTTAAAGAAGATTATAAATATTCTGCAGGACGATGTTCAGTATTATAGTTTGGCTTCACTTTGGGGTTTTTTCCCCTCAAGTGGCCCCTGAAAAAGAAAAAGAAAAGTGCCATACAGCATTATCAGAATCGATCAGAACAGATCTCGTGATTTTTAGACGCATTTGCCTCTAAATCAAGAGAGACAGGAGCCCCTTGATGTGAGGCTGAGGGTTGTCGGGGGATTGTTACGATCCATTTGCTAAATCAATCAGGCTCTTTTTACAGCCCACCCCCTCCAGCATCTCCCGTTGCCCCATACCTCTGCTGAATTCCTGCATGCACACCTTTAACCCTCCCCCCGCAGCCCCTGCTCCTCAAAGCATTCCTCGCTCCGCACGATCCCCTCAGGTGAGCCTGGCTTTTACTGTAGCCAAAGCCAGAAACTGTAAAACGATTCACCCAAAGGATTCACCACAACATACAGTATAGATGCGCATGCACACATACGCNAACACTTTTGGGATGAAATACAAAAAAGTTGGACTTCATGTCTACACACAAATACACCCTGCCCCCAATTACACAAGAGAAAAAAAAAATACTTTTCCTTTCCTGTTTTTCTCTGTCCATTTAGTCTAAGAATCAGAAAGAAAAGCAGCACCGAACAGGGAGGAGGCCCTACACTAATGGGGCCCATGGCTCAGCCGAACACACACACACGGCTCACGTTACGTGCCTCTTCCAGCACTCCAACACTGACTAACTAGGGAAAAGCACTAGCGCTGGCACGAAACCATTAGACACAACCACAATACACCGTAGAGACATGTGAATTCAGCACAGCAGAAAATCTTCAGACCCATTAAGGACAAGTGTGTGCCGATCTGGACAACCTGAATGTGTACTCACTTGCTGCAGTAACGTTGCCGGGCACGCTGGCGCAGGAGCCGATGCTGGTGGTGGCCACACACTGGTATCTGCCCACGGTGAGGTTGGTCAGGGAGGGGATGTACAGAGATCCGGGCTGCAGCAGCAGTCCCAGCTCCTCGTCACCCCCTGCTGGCAGCTCTCGGCCATTCAGACGCCAACTGATGGCGGCATTGGCGGGCAGCACACTACAGCGGAGGGTCACACTGCCACCCAGTTTCTGTACTACAGAGAGAGGCTCCTCTGTAAAGACGGGGATGTCATCTAGTGAAACGGGACACAAGAACATGGAATTAAATTTCATAATAATGAGGATCACTCAACTTGTAATGTAAAAAAGCAAAGTCTTTCCCAATTTGCTTCTTTAAACACAGATTATCCACAGCCACCAGAACAAACTGTTTTTTTGTGAACTGCGATTTGGTTGAAAATAAGACAAGTGACGTGCAACTCCACTGCTTGACACAAGGAGGCGCTGTGAAATGTTATGCTTCTGACTCCCAGCGGAGTAGAGAAGAGTGTTTGTGAGCTTGTCTGAATCATTCATGCATCACGCAGACTGCAAACAACATTTAACACAGCTTCAGGGATGAAGACATAATTACTTTGTTAAACTAAAATGTCTGTATGTGTGCAAGCGACTTTTTACTGTAAGTTCTGCTGCCTAAAGCACGAGACAAAAGCCAGTTATTTTTGCATCTCACCTTTAGCCACGACATCATCCTGCAAACATATCAGCAGCGCGCACACGGTGCAAAAGGCTCGAACTTTCCGCTTTCTTGCCCAGGGAATCCAATTTGACGTCCCAGACATCTTCCATGCACTATCCCTGTGGAAGAGACAGAGGTTATCAGACAAAATCTTGGAAAAACACAGCGCGTAGCTTATTCCTGAAGGCAAAGAACTTATCCGGAAGATTTTGGCAAAAGCGACTAAGACCTGGGACTGTGATCTTTGAAATGCTTACAAATTACTCACTTTTGTTTTTTTCAAAGCATTGTGTCAAATTCCTATTTGGACTGGAATATAGGTGGTCCTCCCAAAAGTGGAGTTCCATTTCTCCCAAAACAAAGTTTCTTTATCCTTCCATATGCATTCTGACACACACACACACACACACCCGCATCAGCCGAGTGCACGGGGCCCGGACAAAACAGAAAAACCTGAGCCCCTTCAGTCGGGTGTAACCGATACAGGCACGTCTTCACAACAGAATAGAACCATGTTACCAAAAACAACACGGTCGGTGTGAAATCATTTGTATATTCTGGAAATGCACAGCAGTGTAAGTTGAACTCTACAAAGATGGAGAGGAAGGAGAGTGCTGCTGCGAGATGGAGAGATAGAAAGAGTAATGGTTAGTGTATTAACAGTTAATGCAGGAAAGGGAGCATTTCTCTCCCTCGGCTCCCACTGCCAAGTTTCCCGAATTCTTTCCTGTCAGGTTAAACTAACAACTTCCCGTCAGGAGGAGGAGGGTGGTCCATGGCTCCCAGACTGCAAATCTCTCACACACACACGCAACTCGACTCCCATCAATTGCACATAATGATTAATGAAGCCCTTCGAAAGATTGAGAACTCAAACATGGGAGAGAACCACACGACGACACTGTAGAGAGAAAAAACTAAAACTCTGCATCTTAGGATGGAGTTGTTTGCTGGAGTCAATCGCTACACAGCCGTTAGCTAGGCCTTTGCTGACTGAATATAATTTGGGCCCTAAATAAATGTTTTGCCTTCTGGGAGCAGAAATAAACAATTAGTGCCGTCTGAATCGAGCAGAGGAGAGATTTTATTTAGTCTGCTCGTAAAACACTATACTGATCGTTCCAATTACGGCACGTGTTAAAACGCTGATCGGTTTTGCCGTGGCTTGTTTGCTTCCGGCTTCAAAAGTTTCTGAACTCTGATGTCAGGAACACTGCTGCTCCATGGCTGACGNGGTTCTTTAGGATTAGTTTTGGACTTTTTCAGATTGCTGCACCAAAAATTGTACACAAATGTTGAATACTGCAAACACACAAATCTTGAGAATAATCCAAAAACAAACCTGAAACAAACAAAAAAAGGTTATGGGTAAACTTATCTTCAGGAAGCTTCTCATGGCTCTCGGAAGAGATTATCAGGTGTAGGGAACATGGAAACTCTCCCATCGCTGCCTAAAATCCCACAATTCACTGCACAACAGTCGTTCCCATGCTGGAAAATTAAACATCAAAAACGCCACTAACAAGACCAATGCCTGAGCCATCACGGTTCCCTTTAGTGTATTAATGAGGAACATCCACCCCTGCCCAAAAAATACAATAATGGGACCCACTCAATGGATTAACGAGCAAAAGATCGAGCCAAGTGCAGAGGGCTTTAATCAATTAAGCCCCCCTCATATTTGCATAATTCATATAACAAGGCAGCATTAACTAACACACGCTAATTATTGAGTTTAGGGACTTGGAGGAGCTTGGTCACATGACTACATACCTCCATTTGGCAAGACGATGGGAACTGTCAGTTAGGATTAGATGAACTCCATTTCCAAGCAGCTCCCCACCAAGAAAGGTATTAAAAGAGGTTCAGTTCACCAAAAATCTAATACTAAACCGCTTTACTGCTGCTTATTAGAAAAATAATGTCAACTCATGCAATCATGAGTGGATTCAGTCATCTTACACACACACGCACACACACACACACACACACACAACAAGGGAAGAATACAACACTGGTATGAAAACTTTTAAGTTTATTCAATGGTTTGGTCTAGCAAAATAATAACCAAACTCACTTTCCCACTTAATTGTGAAATGGACAAATTATTTTTTGCAAGCAAAAATATCTGACAGTTTCTGCAAAGTTAGGTTAAATTAGAACTTAAAACAATAGAGATTAGAGCTACACAGAAGAACCAGAGCTGAGCGAGGAGGAGAAGACGAGGGGCCCTGGAGCCCTGGAGTGAATGGAACCAATTATAAATCACAAGCAATTTCTCCACGTTATTCAACAGGAACTCTGCGAGCTCAGGCTGCCTTTGTCCGCCAACCAGATTTTATGGCTAATAATGAAGAGAAAAAAAATGAGAGAAATGAAAAAGCAATATGTTGAAAATAAATCGTTAAAAAAAAAGTTGTTCAGCAAGGCTCCGTTATCCAAGAAGCACTGGAGTGTCAAAAGTCATTAAAGTCGTACATTTCATTAAATAGCTACATTTTAAGTTTGGATAACAGTTTAGAATGAAACATTTAGGAGTTCCCTCGAAAAACAAGAAAGATGTAATGAATAAATTCATTTTTTTTTTTTACAGTCATTTATTTCGGGCATCTTCCAAGCCCAGAGAATAGAGTGTAGGACCCAGTTAAGTGAACACTCAGGAGATACTGACAGGACTTGACCGGAGTGCGTGCAGGAATGCGACGGACAGCGGGTAACGCGGCTCAGAGGACGAGTTCTCCTCAGCGTGTGAACGGTCCGTCTCCATTACTCTGCTCTTGTCAAACGCTCCCTAATCTTTGAACAAATATCTGCTTTACACACAGAAACACAAGGAGCTGTTTGACTGCAAACAGTTCTTGCTGACTAACCCGGGTCTGGGGATCCTCAATGATGTCACGCACAAACAGTGACATGCTGCTGCGCTCGTGTGTTTCACTGATGTGACAAACTCTGGTTAAACACAAGCATGACATAACGCAGCATTAACAACATGTCAGTTGAGTGGATAACGCTTTCGCATTAACTTAAATACATAAGATTTTACTTAAATACAAGAAAGTCACTTCATGACCATTTATGAAATTCAAGAAATTAAATGTAAAATAAGATGCTGAATGCATTAAAACAATTCTTCATTTCCTGGGAATCAAACCCAAACATCCTTCTATACTAAACGATGACTTCTTCAGATGGAGGACACCTTGAAAGTCAGAATGTGCCTCATGTCAAAAATGTAAACATGATGGCAACCTACTGGACAGCATTTCTTACTAGAGTGTACTAGTGTAGCTAAACTGAATCACTGGTGTAAGTTCAGTAATGTGAAACAGAGTTTGCGAAATTGCCTATCTACTAATGCTCCTTGAAGGCACGTGAAGAAACTGGAGCACAAATAAAAAAGGCATCACATGGCGGTTTGGTAAACCACCATACAATTTTTGTTGAGTGCCAACAAATCAGCTAAAAAAATAAACATAAAAACTGAAGTTGAGCTGTTCTGCCCAAGAGAAAGAATGAAAGCAAAAAGCCGCTTGAGAATCCAGGTGGAATCGAGTTTATGGAGAAGGTCTTAAAAGTAAATTACGGTGGACGGCTGTGGTTCCAACAACAAGCCAATTGTTCTAGACTGCAGGCTGAAATTGATCTTTAGACATCTCTCGACTATTCTTCTTAGTCCAGGATGTGTGTGCAAGAAACCCAAGACCTCCATCCCTGACATGGAGCATTCCCCTATGAGATGATAATCCTGACCTGAGAGCATTTTCCCCCAACATGAACACACAAACCCACAGCATTTGCCCGTAGGCTGTTATGGCTGCATGAATGTACCTACTGCAACACACATGAGAATCAACCTGGAGAAGCTTTGGTTCTTGCAACTAGAATAAATAACAAACGTTGGTTCCTTTAAAAGGAACAAAAACACCTTCACTGAAACCTTCATCACACACACCTCACAATTTCACAATCAGGTTATGCCTACACTAAAACCAAAACACTTATTGAACAAAACCCTACATTTTACATCCCATTGAACGACAAAAGTATCCAGAAGATATTTCTGATGCCTTCAGCCATGTTTACTTTGTATTGGAGAACCTTAGGTCATATGGCACATCCCTGAAAAAGCCGAAACTTGATTCCTCATCCCCTCTTCCTTCTATTCCTTAATCAACTTCCCCAAATCCCCAGACAGGCCAATCTAGCTCAGATGTGAGATACCTGTTACACTGAAAGAATGTGGAGCAGTGAGGACATGTCATCTGAAATCTGTGCATCCATCTGTGGACAGCTAATAGCTCTTGCTGGCATTACAACCAAATAAGGTCACTAAAAAACGAGAAGATAATCTGACATCTCGGATCCACCCGCAAAACAAGCCTTCACAATTGTTTCAGTCCCAACAGTGCGACGCATAGGTTTTACAGTCCAGATTTCTTTTTTAAATATTATCTTTATTCTGTGTCAATGACAGTTGAAAAATAGGCCTCACCATATTGTTCCTGTCTCTCAATACACGGTTACGAAAACTAGAATATTTTTGCTTTTGATTGTTACTTAATTGATTTTGTCATTTAAATGTACGGCATTTGTTAATATAACATAACTTCTAAAACATTTTATTAAGAATCTCAACATTAAGAAAACGTGATTGGGTATAATAATTTTTTTTAAATGAGTGAGTAAAAAAATAAATAAATTGTATCAGTAGTGCAATTGTTCAATTGTCTTTAGATAATTTTTTTTTTTTTAATTGTTGTTGGTAACTTTACAAGGATAGAAACGCCATCCACTACAACAGGAAAAAAGCAAAAAAAAAAAAAAAGCCAAATGTTTTCGTGTGAGCTTGACACCCATAATACATTTAATGACAATGAAAGAATGTTTACAAGCTTAAAGATTTATATCCCAAATACCAGCCGCGTAACTTTACCGTTAGCATCCGCGCGACGCCCGTTAATATCAGCCAAAGCAACTAAACTCACATCCACTCGAAACGCGTTACAAACACTAAGTAAGAGAAGAACTGCAGATGAGAAGTTTACAAGTCAGACTTTTTACAGCAAAGCGAAGCGAGGACGTCGAAACAACAAGGCTAGTTAGCTAGCACCCGCATAATCTCACAGAAAGTAGAAATAAATGTTTCTCTCGTACAACGAGAAGCATCGAATAGTTGTTGCACACGTGTGAATTCAACAAAAGCGAAAAAATAGTAGAGGTGATTAAAAGAAATTTCCCGAAAAGTGGGGACGGCGTGTTGGGGTTCATAAAAACAAGAGATGTTTAGGGGGGAGGAGAGAAAGACTCACCGAAAACGTGCAGCAGTTGAAGCTGAATCCCAGATTTCACTCCTCGAACTTTGACGTAAACCCTCCGTTTAATCCAAGAAAACCGTGACTGCTCGTTTCTCTCGCGGCTGCGGATTCGGCAAATTACTGCTGCCTATGCAGCGACGACATTTTCTTAGGCTACCCAACTTCTTCTCGCATTGAAAGGAGGTTTTTGGATGACTGAGCTCTGGAACAATTCTCCCTTTTGCGAGGAACTTTTCGGCTCCTCCTCTTTCCCCAAGAAGGGGGAGGGGCCTGAACAATAAAGATTCCAGCGCAGTCGACGCTTGTCGACTTGTAAGCTTTACGTTGAGTTAATTGACTTGCGCAATTAAATTATGAAGTTTGGACAAGTATTTAGCAAAAATCTGCTCTGTTTAAAAGGTTAATTGAAAATTACAAAACATTATTTACACTATGTATGAAAGAAAACTACACGGATTTAATTTACTTTAAGTTGTTTTTTTTAACATACACAATGGAATATGTCATTATTATTATCATCATCATTATTATTAGTAGTAGTAGTTAATAATTATAAATGTAGTGCTTATCAACAGATAAAATAAAGATAAATAAATAAAAAGGTAAATAAAAACCATCTCACTCAATGCAAAAAGAATTGAGTTCTATTAATTAGACCTTCTTAAATTGAAAGTTTAATATTTACTTTAGTTCTTTATATAAACCTTCTTAAGTTAATGTTAATTGAATATACTGTACAGGTATGTACTGTATATATTTTACAACATATATTTTGACAACTATTGAATTTTACAAAATTATAGTGCCAAAAAATACAATCAGTAACAAAATATAAACTTCTTAAAGATTAATTAACCAATTACGGGTTTTCAGAAATTTTCAGAATCTTTTACAGATTAACAGTCAAACAGCAATACAAACATGCACATAACCACTTGCTCCTCACCTGTCGCTCCTCAGATGAAAGTCGCCGTATTTCTGCCTTGATTTTGCGATGTGTGTGGTTGCTCCTGCCTGGTTTTTTAGCATGCCATGTCAGAGCCACATGTTTTTCTTTTTGGTTTGCTTGGCATGAGAGCTGATGTTGTAGCAGAGGATGAATTAGACTTTCATGCTTATTAGCTTTCAGGCTCGCTGCCCGTGTGGACACAGCTGCGACTGACAGACCAGAAATCAGGCCGCTCCACTTTGCACACACATCTACAGGCATGAACACATGCTGTAATCGCTCCAGTAATTAAAGGAACCTCAATGCTGTTCCTTGTCCTAATTGTGTCATCCGTCTTAGTATCCAGGAGGGTCCTAGCTATTATTATTCAAACCAAACATGTGCCTTGACATTATTTTTGTCTTTAATTGTCTCATTGTCTTAATCCGAGGTACAACATCAATCTAGTCCTTTATTGTTATGATGTGAATACTTAAAAAGTATTAGTTAAATACGTATTCGTTTTTAAGGGAGTTTGTGGCCTATAGTGGTTAGAGAAAGTAAAGTAAAGTGGGTGAGTTTGTCAATTTTGTCATTTAAACCTTCTAGTAAAGTTACACACACAGTGAAGTCCACACCAGGAGTAGAGGGTGTTAAGTAGAGTTAAGTCATGCTGTTGAGGGCCTGTGGGGGCATTACCCACCAGGATGCCCACAATGCCCCGATTGCAGGTCCAACTCCCTACTGCTGGACCAAAACTGCCATATAGTTCTGCCAGGACATGGAACTAAAGAGCTGCAGGTTAACTGAAGTGTCTTTGAGCAAAACACTGAACCTGATCTTCTCAGCGGATCTGCCCACTGCTCCGGTGTGTGTTCACTCCATAAAAGCAGAACAAAAAATTCTAGTATTGTTTCGGTCACAACTGACCACTTTCTTTTCAAATCATGTTGAAATTGTATGTGTGTGGAAAATGAACATTTCCAAACAGCAGTGTAGGTCGAGAAATAAAAATTGGTTTGAGAACTACAATATTAAAACACGATAATAACTTATTCCGTAATATTATTGCATGTTTGAGTTTATTATAAGTGCATGGAGCAGAACAGGATTTAAACCGCTGAGACGAGCACGTTACTATCTATTCCGCTAATTAGTTTCATCACAGGTAAGTTGTACCAACAGAAAAAAAATGTGTCAAGACATCTGCGGTGTAATTATCTCGTGGGTTTACACCAATAATTCCACAACAGAGCGAGGTGAATGAGAAGGGAAGGCTGTGGCTGGACTCTTGTGGTTTCGTTGAGGTTTTTAGGTGAGTACATGCGCTTCGGCTATTCCTGGCTGCTTGTTTAGATGTGTGTATGTTATACAGGAATGTACTCTGCACGTTCAGCACAAGTAGCTTCTTTCACACACACTAAGAGCAAATGCATCTGTGCTCTGCGTTACACTCTGTTTGTACATACACTGATGTGTGTATAAACCCATGTGATTATATTTATTATAAAGCCATACAATCCAAACATAATGTTTTTATGCTTTTTGTTCTACATACATTGAACTGTTGTTCAATGTATATAGTACAGAACAATTCTACATATTCTGTAAATGTGCATTTATCTATTACATATGTGTGTGCGTGTGTGTGTTTATTTGTTTGTTTTTGAATTAGTACTTTCACTGTACGTATGCACACTTAACTTGTTGATCTGAGTACAATCCAGACAATCAAAACAAATATATAAAATCTGAATTTATTTCCATTTAATAAATCTGAAAGCGTGAGCAGAAGAAAGAGTGAAGGTAAATCTGTAAGAGAAAAATAGAGAAAGATGGATGGGGAGCAACTACTGTATAGATAATGGTAGAGTGAGGGAGATGCAGAGAGATAGAGAAAAAAGGACAGAGTAAGGGAAAAAAGAGAAAACTCGATGTACAAGGATAGATAGAAAGAGAGACAGATAGAGAGACAGAGAGCGCGGGTGAGGCGAGGGAGTTCCCTCTCTCTCCCTGCCCTGCAGCACCGGCTGAATTAGGCCCAGACAAAAGCTATTGTGGCGGCCATGAAAGGGCCATTAACCATGCTGCTGTTGCAGAGGCCGAGCCTGCAGGGGAGCTGCCTCCCAGAATGCCTCCGGCTCAGCATGAATCCTTCCCAGCATGCAATGCAGCCCCTCAGCATTCCCTCTATCAACTTCACAGCTTCATAATATAAACCAGCAGATTGATATGCAGATGATTGCAGTGATTGTGGAGGATCAAATTAAAATAACAGGGCTCTTGTGACCTAAGGCAAGGCTTTTCACACTTGATGCTCACAAGGGCTTTTGCGACGGGCTTTTGTCTGATAAATGACTGCAGCACAGTGTGGTACCGGTATCAGTGTGATGGGACAGTACATGTGTGTTTGTTTGGAACGTTAATGGAAATCTGTAGAAATTGTGTGTGTGTCTCCATGTGCCCTAGAAGAGTCACAGACCCNGTTTACTGAAGGAGTCGTGCATAGAAAATGTGAGAGAAGTGGAAAACGGAGGCGGAGAAGCGGCGCACACAGAAATTCACGTTTCTCAAAAATCGAAGCCGGCGGCCGCACTAATCTAAGTCTGCGGCGCGGCCGAGGGGGATTGATTCTAATTTTTAAAACTATCGGGTACACAATCTAGAAAAAAGAAATAAGGAAAACGAGTAAAATTTAAAGGTTTGCAACAAGCATTCTCTGTGCCCCTGTCATCAATAAAGGACTTTAAATAAAGTGTTCCACATACGGTGAAGAAATGTATCCGTGAAACATTGTACTAATATATTTTTTAAGTGAGTGAGATTATTTTCAAAATACATACATCTGTATTTTTAAACATGTTCTTAACATATTTTAAAAATTAAGTTTTTGTTTTTATGCAGAATTCTAATAATTTAAATTAATAATAAGTGTGTTGTTACATTGAGAAATATTATTCTCTCGCCACGAGAGAGTCCCAAGAACCGTCAGTCAATGTAGAACCGCCACTGATCATATTTAAGTGAATATAAGCACGTTAGCCCTGAGCCTGATTTTTGGTTTGTCATCTATGTCCTGGGGTCGACAATATAAATGGCCACCAGATCGGTCCATGTGCTGGCCAGTGAAAATGACTGATACAAATTTTGCATTACTTACCTGCATTTCTGTTAAATCGTTTCGCTCGCTAACTAGCGCTAACGCGTTATGTGATCCCGACTGGACCCGACAGTTTTACTAACATGCAGCGAGTTTTTGGTGCTCCGCCTCCTGCCCAGTCCCGCCGTTGTGCGGGCGCCGCTTTAAACGATAATACAATAGCCAAACTACTATCATGAATTTTACCTGAAGAACAGAGTATCTGACACGGGATGTCCGTCACATTCAGACGCTGCCTCATCACACGAAGTGATCCTTTTGTCCAAGATTTCAAACGTCTAAACACACATTTGAAATAATTTATCTGATGATCTTAACTATACAGACATTCTGGGAGTTAGATTAAATTGAAATATAAATTAAAATATATTTTTGTATTTCCAGTTATTTGGTGTTGTTGTTGTCTTCGTCTTTGCAAAATGTTTTTTGCATTTTTTTTGTAAGGTCAAAACTTTTGACTTTTTACTGCAGTTTAAATCACTCTTTTACTTTTACTTTTTTACTCTTGCACATAAACGATAAATTTTCTTTTATTATTGGTGTTTTTCAACTGATACTGATTCATTCTGAACAGAGCAAACCAGACACTGCAGGGGAACTATATGACAAAACTGCCAAAAACACTTAAAAATTGCAAACATTTTAAGATTGGATGCAGAATAATTTGTGCAGCAGCTCAGTCAGTAGTGTTGGGGTTGAAAACACCAGATCATGGGTTCGACAATTTTTACAAATCTTAACACATTTTTAATGAAATGAAAGTTGGTTTGGATAGAAGCATCTAACTGACAGTAAAACAAAAAAGTAAAAAAATTAATAAATAAATAAGTGCGGTATTGGGCCCAAGACACAAAAATGTTTTCCAATGGGCGTCACTGAGCTAGGTGACATGTTTCAGGAAGGAAGAAAAAATCACGAGAGAAATTGAAGGAAAACAAAAGAGAATACAAAAAGAAAAGGCAGAGAATTGCACTTGTTCCATTTTTGCTCAGTTTTGCTGCACTTTTCACTAAACCTACATTCAACAAATTAAATGATTTTCATGCTGTTCAAGCAAGAATAATTTTTTCTTTTTTTTGCAATTATTGGGATAAATGCACAAGGCGTCGACCTGGGCCAGTGGTTTTGATATTCGGGCCAGTGAACTTCAAAAGTTAAGCGAAAATTTCCCTTATTGTCTACCCCTGCAGTCTATTCAAATATTGATTATTGTATTTAGTTTTTTTTTTAATTTCTGACACTTTACAGTATTTGCCACTGCCAAGTGTCACTGCGTGGCTAATGTTGCTTCATTTTATAAGGTTCTTTCTGTCTACATATATATATTTCCTGACAGACAGACAGACGGACGGACGGACGGACGGACAAACAGAAAGATCAAGATAGTATAGGTTTTGAAACTCCACCTAAAGAGCAAACTGCACAAAAGTCCCCGCGTGCACACAGCTAAACTGCTATTCAGCGGTGAAATATTCCAAAAAGCCCCGCTGCTGCAAACACAGCAGATCCTGCGGCGCTCCTCATTTCCTGCTGCATTATTGCTGTTATTATTTTTGTGGATGAGAGAGTTCATGTGGGTAATGTTTTTATTGTTATTATCCCTGGTTGTGTCGTCAAAGCTGGGCTGTGTTGCTGTGCCACGGTCGGATCGGATCGGATCGGTCAGATAACTTTCTCCAGATGCTCCTGACTGCAATAATTGGGCCAGGAGCCTTTTAAATCCCCGTGTCAGAGCTGAGAAACGAGGGCAGGATTTCACCTCGGCCCTGACCCGGCCTGGCCTGGACTTAACCCGGGCCGGTGACCCCCGGCAGTCTCATCAAATGCCTTTTTCTCCCAGAAAGGTGTTTTCAGTTAGAGCCGAAGCATAATGATGTGGTTTTATTAGTTTTCTTTTGTTGTTGTTGCGATCATGAAATGATCCTTGTCCATAATCGTGTCTCCTACTGGGATTTTATTGGTTATTATTTCTTATGAGCTACAAGAACTTTGTTTTACAGAAATCAATAAAAGCATACA
This sequence comes from Paedocypris carbunculus, assembly GCA_028128575.1. Taxonomy (NCBI): domain Eukaryota; kingdom Metazoa; phylum Chordata; class Actinopteri; order Cypriniformes; genus Paedocypris; species Paedocypris carbunculus. The sequence goes on from SOMO01000164.1 coordinate 20,361, forward strand.
CGGCTTCGACATCAAAGATGAAATCAAAATGATCAGAACTAGCACTTTCAGTATAATTTTAACTCATGCGCTGCTTGTGTATCATATGGTACTGAAAAAACTGTTACTTATGGCTATTTTATTCTCAGTGCCTTCAGACCGCAGCAAACATGTACAGTAATGTATTTCTAAAGTCATCTCTATATATACCAACATAGATATAGAGTCTACATATTTACATGCAAATCTATCCAATTTTCCAAAGTTTCCAATTTTCTTCACAGTCTTCACAGCTTTTCCATTTTTGGGCCACAAGGAGCCGGAGCCAATCCCAGCAACAATCTCCGACTCGAAACCAGGACACAATCCCTCATTATTAGTAGCAAATCAACTACTACATATTCATTTATGCATTCATATATATATATATTTGGAAATGTGACACACACACACACACACACACACAGACACACACACAATCCAACATTGTCATGAGTTTTCATATCTATGAACAACAAATGATTAATTTCAGGGTCAGCACAAGTTCTCCAGCGTGATGGATCACGTCTGGGTTCCAGGTTGGCGGCTCAGATCGGTCGCAGTTGGAAAGATTTAGCGTGGACTGTAAAAAGTATTAGGGGGAGGAGGGAAGACACATGCTGGAGATTTAGGCAATCTTTTACTCTCCTCTGTCCACGCACCTGGTTTTATCATCCACATTCCCTGTTCTCCTACACGGAGATGTCTATCTGGATTCCTGTCTGTACCAGCCCTCCCAGTTACTCTCCTTCTCTGTTCCTCCCCCTTCACACTTCCTGGACCCTGGGCTTGCCAGACGCTCATAATTAACCAGGAAAACGATAGTCCCCACGGTCCCCTGGTTCTCCACTACAGTGTCGGTCCACCCTGTGTGTGTGTGTGTCTTCCTCTGTGTAGAACTGTAGCCCTGTGTGTGAGTGTGTGTGTGTGTGTGTGTGTGTAAATCTACCTCGCTCGGACCATGTGTGCACCTTAGCTTTTGGCCTAGACAGCTTTTTTTACTCAATACCTCTTTATGCTCAGTGTCAGCAATGATCCATGATCTCACTCGCAACAAAAAACAGTCTCGGAAAATGACTTCTCTCAGAAACTCACACAACCTCGGAGCAGCGGCTCACACGCAAGAAAATTACCTTTCAATTTGAACCCCGGGACACCCGTGTGTGTGTGTGTTAGTTGAGCATAAGTGCTGTGATTGTGTGAGTGTGTGCTTTTGTGTTGAGGCTGTTTGTGACTGGTGAGTGTGTGCGTGTTAAGTGTGTGTACCGAGTATGTGTACACGCTGTGTGTGTAATTGTTGTGTAACATTTGAGTATGATTGTTGTGTTTGTTAAATGCAAAAGTGTGCACGTTGTGTGTGTATGTGTGTGTGTGTTGAGAGTTTTGTGAGTGTTGTGTGTGTGTTTTAACAAATACCGGTACATGTCAGCTTCTAACCAAACACTAGCAGTTTGCTTTTATTCCTCTGAAGTTACAGTTTTAAGTCATTTATATGTGTATAATTTCTCCGAATACATTTCAATCGTGTTTCTGTTGGGCGCAGAAATAAAAGTACTGGCACAGAACTCTGTAAAATACCATGATAATAACATCTCGGCACGACTCCCCGCAGCTCTGCCGTGTGGAGCAGTCTTACTGTTCCCAAGCAACGATCATTATCACAGAGACAAGCATTCTAAATAAACACATGGAAACCCTTGAGTTTCTTATCGCTGCTTTATTTCTGCTCTTGTTTTTACCTTAAACACTCAAACTCAAGGAATTCTTGGACAGACTAAGAAAGATACTTGATTTATATGTATCTCTCTTAATATTCAGTAAATCAGATAATTTGAAAAAAAAAAAAAAAAGTATATCAGAGCCACTTGCAAATGTTTGCAGACAAACATTTTTAACTGTCAAATCAAGTAAATGAGGAAAATGAGAAATGAGCCATAAAAAAAGAAACAGACAGACAAAC
>SOMO01000164.1:25883-53696 GCA_028128575.1 Paedocypris carbunculus
TGTACGCTGTAGTAAATACAATGTGACATAGAACTTAATAAGAAAATACAAAACTTCACATTTAAAGACCCAAATTGGCCTATGTTTTCAGTACAGGCAGCTACTGCACCACCTTCTCATATTCATACATATTCTATCGTATGTAGAATTATTTGTGTGGGTTTTTTTTGTTTAAACAACCCTTAAAGAATTTTTCTTTACATGTCTCCTTTTTACTTTTCCAAGCCCACCCTCCTCTCTCGTCTCAGTGGTGATGACTTGTTAGAATGTCTCACTTAGACTGACGGTGTTATTTCTGTGTCTGCAGCCACTCACGAGAGTCTTTCTCTCTTCATGTCGATGCATGAGGGAGAGAGAAACAGAAAGAAAGAGAGAAGCGAAGGAGGAGGGTAGAATGACTTTTCAGATGTGCTTTTATTGGGCTTTAAGGGTGGGTGGGGGGTGAAGGGTAAGAAAATAGAAGCCCAAAGTGTGTGTGTGTGTGTGTGTGTGTGTGTGTGTGTGTGAAGAGAGGTGCATTAGAAACGACATTTTTTTTAGTTCATTTTACAGGTTTAGGTGTAAAAGAACATCTGGAACCACCAAAAAACATCCAAGTTTGTTTCTACTTATAGGCAATATTAATATTTGAAATGTGAATATTTGTTCAGTAAAACTATGTCGAAAAACACTTCAGACTCTTCAAACAAATTCTGTCTGATCGATGCATGTGGTGTGTGATGAACACAATTATTTACTGAATTGTTATTTGTAATGCAGCGCGCAAACACACACACACACAAAAGTGTTTGATCTTCATTCTAATGCATGTATTTCGAAACATTTAGTTCGATTACAAATGCAAAACACTGACATTCTTTCAAAAAAAGAAAGAAAAACACAAAGGCGCCGTGGCGTCGATCGATCCCACTGTGAACACGTGTGCATGTCTGATGTCTCGCAGACCCGCACATGTCGTCGGCATGCTAACGCAGGTACGTTACCCTTTGATCCTCCGATCTCTTCCTTGGTTTGAGAAGCAGCTTTGGTCTGTGAGTTATTAGCTCCGGGCAGCCATGAAAGATTGCGCACACATGGAACCCGAAAAGTGTTAAACGAGCATGAGAATGCGCGTCTGCGAGGCCTGCAGATTGTTAGCTACGATCGTTAATGGCTAAGAGTTTAACTGGCAATGCCTTCAAAGAGCTGCCACGTCCCTTCCTCCAGATCTCACCTGCTCTCCAGTCCGTGAAGAAGAGGAGGAGAAAGATCAAGCAACACGCCACGTCGCGCACACCTTCGGCCCCGGCTTTGACGCCAAGAGGTATGTGACCCCTTTCGCTTTCTCCACTAAACCCTGAGAGCCCGGCGGCACGGTTGCATCAGAACCAGATGTTTCGGCGTGAGTGGAAGTATGCGTCTGCGGATCAGACTGTTGGGCCACAGCTCGCTGGCGTGATGGGGCCTGCGTGACCTCTCGTGACCTAGAGCCTTCAGCCATACCGGCAGGAAGGGCTCGCAATTGGCTTCAGCTGTGACCCGCCTCCTCGGAGCTCATTAAGACAAACTGTTTTTAAAGGCTGTGCAGCTTACAGCCATCATCAGCGCTAACACTCTGCAGCTGAGCTGAAGACCCTCCGCTCGCTCGGGGGCTTAAACCCAGGGAAGTCAAGCAGTGAAAGGTGAGAAACAGCGGAGAGGACAAACAAACCGTGTGACGAAAGAACAATGGTGCAGGAGGTGAGAGGGGACGCGAGAGGAAGTGTGCAACAGAGATGAATACATCTCTAAACAACAAGTAAAAAACATGTAAAAAAAAAATATATTTTTTTTTTAAATAGTTACAAATAAAACACTGTTTGAGTTTTCTGTTGAACCAACAAATTCCGTAAAGTTTGACATATTACTTGAGCTAATTAACATATACAATTGTATAATAAGGGTTAATCTGACTAATAATGAAATGTTTTGTGTCTACTGGTAGTATAGTTTCACAAACATGTTTTTTATAAAGTAAAAACAGTAGTACAAAAATACTTTTCTAGGAGCTGGATGTGTGCATGACTGCATTCCACTACTATCACTTCCTTTCTGCTTCCCCATTGGAATTAACCAGCCTTTCATAAGCCTGTCTGTTCATTTCTCCATTCTTTCACCTTCATCCCTTTCTTTCCCTTTCATCCAGTAGAGAAGCTGAACTCTGAGCTCTGGCAAAGTTTGGCATTTAGCTGTACTTTTGCCTGCACGTGTGTGTGCACGTCAAAGAGAAAGACTAGAAGAGCGATGGAAAGAAAGAAAGTTTTGAGAGGAAGAACCTGCTGTGCTGGATTAATACTGGATGCTCGGAGGGGGTTCAGACCATTCACCACTGACTGATGCCCATACCAAATTGATTTATGGAAGCGGTTCTTAATCAATTATGTGTGGAGAGAGTGAAAGGGAAGAATGCAGGAAGAGGGCAGCGTGAGAGCAGGGAGAGGTGAGGTAAAACAAGCGAGGTGAGGAGGTGTGGATGTCACTGGAGTGAGTGCTGCGGTGGAGAGTCGGTCAAAGCTGCACCATGTGGTTTCGACGGGTCGCTGTTTGCAAGGCCATGTTATGTTTTTAAGGAAAGCTTGGAGTGTTGTGTTTCCTATATAGTGGTTCGCAGCAGCAGACTGTGTAAACAGTGCGGAGGATTCCTCTGTGCGCATCCTAAAAAAGCTGCTGTCTGCAGAACATACACTGTAAAAAAACTGTACATATTGTGTTTTCGTGATTAATAAGTAAAGATTACATGTTCTCTTTTTAATCATCTTTTGTTGTGGAGGCTTCAATGGGTGAATGTTGAGTCTGAATTTTAACTATTAATAAATTATGATCTTAACTGTTGAATGTTTTAGTGAGTCAGCGTTTTTTGTTATATAAATTTTTGTTAATAGCTATTTATTAGTAATTAATTAATTACTAATTAATTATAATTAAACTAAATATTTTTGTGTGTCGTTGTTATTGTACTTTAACTGTAATAAGAGGTAACAATGACAGTCAGACCACAAACAATTATTTGTGGTACTGTGCAAACTTGGCCATTAAAGCTGATTCAAATTTTGATTCTGATTCTGGGTTTACTTACACTCTGCTTGTTTAATATTTTTTGAGGAAAGAGGTGAGTTGAGCATGTATTTTAGCTTTGGATGAAAAATGGCAATGTAATAAAATGACCAATGTTATTCATGCCATTTTTTTTTTTTTTTTTTTTTTAATAAAATTTTGTGTAAGTAAATACATGTTAAACTAATAAATGCTGTAAAAACATAAAAGTTTTGAGCCTAATTCCACCACCTAATTAAAAGTCAACTACAATGTCAAAGTTTTGCTGCCACGATGTTTAATTTTTGCTGTAACTTTACACAACATATACACGGCACATTAAATACGATAACTATTATCACAATGTTTGTGAGCTTGCCCCAACATCCAGATCTGTCGTGAAATGCAAGACATACCAACACACTAAGATGCACATGAAAAGAGAGACGGTGAGTTTACGTTAAAGCATCTGATAGGACAGTGAAGTGCATGGAGTTTTTTAAAAAGCTCTTGTCATGCTGCTTCTATTGTGTGTTGGAGAGGCCAAGGGGCTCAGAGTAGAGGGGGCCGCTCATGCTGTGAGCCTGTCAGAACTCTATCTGATGCTCAGCCGGAACTAATCAACCCCAATAGGCCTCCCCATTACCCACAATGCACCTCGTGAAACTAGAGGCCGGTTGGTGGGAACAGAAGAGGAATGACCCCTCCTTCATCACACACACACACACACACACACACCACACGGCACACAACACTCCCACTGTCACTCTGTGCTGTAATAATAAACACTTGCGATAATATTTTCACAGCAAGCTAAAGTCTGCCACAGATCACAGCTCCGCACAGCTGCTGCGGACACTCGCCTGGACACACGCTCACATTATGAACTCACACACACACACACACACACACAATCACATCCGCGCACGTGCTTTTGACCTTTCACCCCTCACATAATGACCAGGGTGGCAACTAATAGAAAATATGTTTTATAGATATAGCAAGACAAAATATAGAGAAATCTGAAAGAACAGCAGCCTCTGCAAGAGCCCTGAGACTACAATTAACCCAGTTTCATCAAAATCAACGTACACATAAAAAGCAAAAAACGATCTTAACACTTTGAGGTGAAATAATAGGTGTAGAGCTCTCCAAATCCCGTGTACAGTGTATAAACATACACACACACACACACACACACACACACCGTTACCCGCACACATCACAGGGAAACAAACAACCAAACAAACAAACAAACACAAACACGCGCGCGCACACGCACCACAAGAAATTACTTACAAATACGTATGTTGCAAAATGTGTCCATTGGAGTCCACACTGCCCCCTGCCGGACTAAAGGTGAACTACCATAAATTGAAAGAGCGAGTGACGGTAAGACAGACGGTCAGACAGACATTCGGGTAGACCGAAAAGCATACTTCTAAAAACCCCAAAGATAAAAATTAAAATCCTTATTAAAAATATTAAACTTCCTAGGTTTTTCACAAGCTGTACATTGCGATTATAAATGCTTTAGTCACATTGGGCCTTCCCTGAAGATCACCTAAGGTCAATCATTGACATCCACAGTAACACATTTTATTTACATTGAATTGTAAGCACACTCATGCGTGCATATGCTGAAGGATATGGTGCGTAATGTTTCAACGTGTGTTTGAGAGAGTGGAGGGGAGGGGGTGTATCAGACCTATTGACTTCTGAATGGATGGAATAAAGAGCAGCACATGGGAATGAGCTCTTGGCTCTCGGCAAGGACGGAGCTTTGAGATTCACTGGCGTGGGATTAATCCTTCATTCAGACTCTCCTCCACTCGGCGGTTCACGGCACAAAGGGCCTCACCCTGTGCATGGAGGGTTTCCGCGGCGACCCCTAACCTGGCATTTTGCACTGCTTTTCCTGAGCACTTTAAGAGAGCACACAGCTACTTTGTTGGACATTTGCTCCTCCTGATAACCTTCAGATCGTTGTCTTCCGCAAGACAACGTGCAGGTCCTTGAATTCATCAATCACCCACTCTGATGCCACAAGAAACAGATGCGATTGTCACAATAGGAGATGGGAATGTTTCACAACGGTTAAAATAAAAATCACACTGATAGATTGTTGAGAAATGTATAAACAGACAGACAGACAGAGAAATAGGCAGATAAATAGACAGACAGATGGAAAGACAGATAACAGATGACATGTTGGCTGGGGTCAGAGTGGAAGATGGAAAAGGATAGTTCGCTCTGGCAACCCGTGATAAGTGAAAAGCCGAACGAGTAGTAACAGTAGACAGATATAGAGAAAGACAGTCAGACAGAGACGGACCAACAGTTAGAAATCGATAGACAAGACACACATGTACAGGCAGACAGACAGGTGATAGATCAGGGACGGGCAACAGGCCTACTGATAGATTGACAGATGATGGACAATTGAACGTGAATGAAAACAGATCGGAAAACAAGGTAAAAATTAAATGGATAACACGTTGGAAAAACACGCTGAGAAAAAAACGCAAGTAAATTCACGTCGTCGCTTTTAAATCACAGAGAAAAGATGTCTTTCTGTTGACGTGAATGGTCTATTCTACACAATAATCTGAAATAATCTGGGGGTGGTTTCTCTCCACGCATCTCGTGCAACACTTGCAACACAAGATATGCGGAATGCGGGTCGGAATTTAGCAGACATCACTTCCAGGAAGTCGCTGTGGGAGGAACTAGGAAGTGTTTAACGAAAGAGTCCGACCGGACAGTTTCACCTTTTTCGTGTTTGAAATCCACTAAACGTCAATCCACATTCGCGCGCGCGAGCGGAAGTTGGTATATTTTAGACATCTGAATAAAAACTACACGGCATGCCGAGGCGTAACCGAGCCCGTGTAGCGACGTGATGGCATCTTTACCCGAGAATGAACACAAATCAGGTCAGTTATTCCCAAAAATCTCATAGCAGAGCGAAATGAGTGACGTCACACGTGATGTTATACTGGTCTGGACGACTTTTAATAGTTATTAGTGCGTTCAGTGAATGATTACATTTCACTTCGGTTACGTGTACTTTTTCTAAAAATAAACTCAAATAACGGTATGTTTTGAAGTGTATGTATGAGGACTCACACACATTATTTTGACAGCAAAGGCTCGACTCCTATCTTCACGAGAGCTTCTGGTGGATTCTCTCTATCAGCTGAGTCCTTTGCTTGATCGTCTTATATCTGCCAGGCTCCTCTCCAGAGACAACTGTTATGACATCAATGCTGAGCAAACACCACCCAACAAAGCTCGGAAACTCCTGGAGATCGTTGACGCTCAGATGGACGAAAGCCAATCCTCAATGTTTATAGAGTGTCTGAGGAAATGTGAGAAGAATTATCCACGTCTACGAGATTGGTTGAACTCTATAGAAGGTGTGGAACAGGCTGCTGCTTTTGGTTTCTAAACACATGATAAATTGTGCTTTATTCATCAATAGATTCGTTCCATCCCGTACTGGTGCAGCAAGGTCCAGCAGGTGGGATTACTGATGTTCCTCACAGCATTAACTGCAAAGCTTTGATCTAACGTGACTGTGGTCACGTGTTCTCCACAGAACGTCATCTACAGGCTCGTCTGAATGTTCTGAGCTCACGGTTGGGTTGCTCTGTTCTGCCGGTCTCCTTGGATCTCTTCTCCAAAGGTATTCTGACTCAGCTGGAGTTTGAGAAAATCCAAGCAGTGCCGGTTCCAACCCTGCAAGCGCACACCTTACTCTCTATCTGCCAGAAGAAAGGAGAAACAGCTTGCATGGGCTTTTACTCAGCACTACAACATGAGGACCAGCTTTTAGCTGAGGAGCTTGACCGTAAGCAGCAACAAACCAAAGATCTCTGCCTGAAAAAAACCACAGTAAAATCCTGATATAACAGACTCACTATTAAAAACATTAGCCATGTCCCAGCGAAACACCACAAACGTCTGATCAGGGAGTCGCTTACAGTGGGCAAACGTTTGTTCTAAGAGAGCCAAAGAAATTTCTCACATAACTAACACAAAAGAAAAGATAAAATTAAATGATCTTCCAATCCAGCAATACAACATCTATAAATGCAAGACATCACACAATTAATTCTTTACCGTCGCTTTGAAGAAATGTTTGTATTTTTGTGCTACAGCGTACGGTATAAGAGCAGTTCTAGTTGATCAAACTTTGAACAATCAAAATTTGTCTGTTACTGCAGGATTTTAACATTTATTGTTTACACACAGTTTGGTGTCTGCATGTTCAATAACAGTCACACTGAAACGCTTTTTTGCAGTGAAGATTTTAGAGGAAATGACTCTTCCGGAAGAGGAAGGCAAAAGCGTGCAGATTGCGGTTGAGGAAACCGCTTTACCTCTCTCAGGTGAACATGTTCATAATTGTCTATTATTAGGTGATCCAATCACAGCGTCTCTAGTGGCCAATTGGCTAAAACATTTGGCCAAAAGGCGAGATTATTTGATCACTATTATCACTATAAAACTCACTATTGTCTTAACTTGATATGCACGTTTCGGACTATGGAAGGTAAATGGAGCACTAGAAAAAACCCACAAGAAGTCGTCCGAAACGCAGCTCCTTATTGTGATGATTCCTGTTGTGCAACGTACTGTGTTACCAAACCAATGGAGTATCTCTGTACTGTGGTCTTCATTGCACAGGCCTGCAGCAGGTTATGAATCAATTTGGCTTGGCTGTTGGAGATGAGATTAAGTTGAACATCTGTGAGGTGGGCGTGGCGGTGGGACTCCCACGCCGTACGGTGAGAGAACACCTGCTTGACGGGGTCGGGATTGAGGACTCGGCCCAGCTGGAGGCAGTAGTGGCCCTTTATGTGGAGAAGACGAAGGACACGGAGCGACTCCTGAGGAGAGTTGAGGAGTTCAAGCCTCAGTGTAAGTGATTGAATCTCACATTTAGATAAGTCTTTATTATTCCAGATGATGTTTGACAAATCAATATTTCGTAGCTTCCTTTGTCCAGAAACAGATTAATATCCCCATTAATTACCATTTTTACTCTCCAATGAATTGGCTTTCCTGTAAGTAAAATTCAGGACTTGGGTTCAAGTCCCAGGAAAACCGTCAAGTTAAAGTCTGTGATTGGCCGTTTCATAATATATATACAATTTTTTTTTTAAATAACTTCATCCAATAAAAGTAGTAGTATAAGTGTACTGTACCTGAAATTGTGTTTAAACATCTAGGCAACATTTTTTTTAAAAAGACAACTTCTAAAAAAAGTTAATCTTGAACTGGAAGACTTCTAAACACTGATATGATGTGCAACATCTGCAGGGGTCCGGCTTTCTGACAGGGGATGTTTACTCTTGCGGCTGCTTCAGAAGGCCGAGGCTATTCTCCAAAGTGTACTCCATGGTCACCTGCAGAGCTGGGACCACCTGCGTGATCTGGACCACTTGCAAAGCTGGGACTACCTGTGTCCGGGGGACTGCACCAGCCAGCGTACTGTGTGGGCCATCTTTAGTTTTCTGATATGGGACTGCATGGCTGAGGTTGTGGAAGAACCTGAGCCCAAGCCTAGTAGAGGCATCTTGGGAATGATGGAGCAGCTGAGATCTAGTGGGAGAGTGGAAGCCGATCTCCTGCAGGAGATGGAAGATTGTTGGTCGGAGGGGAACGCTGAAAGTCTCCTGCAGAGCGTGAGAGTCCTCGCTCAGGTGTTAAGAGACCTACACCCTCTCAATGAGGGTCTCCAGCTGTCTTCTTCAGTCGAGGGCTTGTTTTCTTGCAGGCCGAGCAGACTGCACAGGGTCACTTCCTTCCAGAGTGTCTCTGCTCGGGTCATCCGTAAGGCTCTGAGCAGCATGGCTCAATCTTCTTCAGGCCTTGATGCGCCAGCTCTGGCTAGACGGTACAGAGAGACTTGTGTCCGCATGGCTCTCTTGTTAAATGCAGCGCAGTCGCAGAAAAGCAGTGAGTTTTTAAACGCGCCTGTCGAGGTGGTTTTGAGGAATGTGCGGATCGTCCTGTCAAGCTCTGCTTTTACTTCTGAAGCTTTTGATTCAGGAGTCCGGCACCGGCTGATGTCGGTGCTGGAATTCGATCCTGCTCAGTTGGGCTTGGATTGTCTGATGCTGTTGCACCAGGAAAGCTTGCGCCAGTTACAGAGCTACTTGCAGCTTTGCGAGGGTCACCATTTTCAGTTCATTCTGGAATCTGTGAGACTTCTCGGGTCCGCTAGGCTGTTTTCTGTCCATAGGGCACACGGGCCTGTCGCCATTGATAACGGGGTGGAGCAGGTCATGCGGTTTGTAACATCAGAACCTTCCTCTTTCCTGGTTGGGCTGCATTACCTTTGTTTTGAAGCAGGGAGAGGTAGGAGAAAGGTATCCACACCGCGCTGTGGTTCCATGTTCTTCCATGAGGACGAGAGGCCGCTTGAGATGCAGATGTGCGGTGCAGAGGTTCTGGCTGAGGTTGGTGGGACGATATGGGTCAGAGAGGGAGAGAGTGATGGATGGAGCGGGCTACAGTCTCTGGCACGGAGATGTTCTGCTCAGCTCAGGGCTGAAGGCTGCTGCTTTAGAGTCAAGGCTAGTAGAGCTGAGTGCGAGGTGAAGTTTATCTACAGGAGTGGGAGACTCTCGGCTCAAGCACATAAAGACTGTGAGGTGAAATAAACCGTCCAGCCTTCCCTTCAACTTCTGAGCCGCATTGTACACCCCTGACACTTCTGAGCCAATCCCAGCATTCGTATTCAAAGTTGTGGCCAGCCAACCACAAAATGTTGTTTTAATGCCATGTGTGCTGTTTTCATTTAACCTTTTGTTAAATGAATCAGTGTTTTGTTTTGTGAATGGATGCCTAGGAGATATTTTTTACTTCCTCATAAAAAAAGTTTTAAAGAATGTTCAATCTGTTTTGGATGATTCACTGTGGTGACCCCTGATAAAGGAAAAGCCGAAAGAGAAGTAGTTGTTCAATCTGTTTTTTATATGAAGATTTTTAGACATGCCTGTTTTGGCCTATACGTTTTCTATTTGTCAGTCAACGTTCAGCAACAGATATTGAAAAAATATGAAAACTTCTAACTTAGATTTGTTATTGGGGGAATAATTATAATATTCTAATAAACCTTCTAATCCAAAATTATCAAGCGTTAGCCAATCAAAACAGTTCGTTGTCTTAAACTCCTGTACAGTCATTTTTCTCAGATTTACAATGAAAAACAAAGCCTTTCCTTTCATAAAATTTATTATGGCTTTTATGGCATAAAAACAACAATAAATACCACTAACATGAAGTTCATGTCGCCAATAAACAGGATTTGTTACATATCACAAGCATCAATTAAAATAATAGTCAAGTAACAGAAGTGTCAGTGTAGGAAGCACAAGCAGACAGTCACTGTCCACCACACACACTCGCTCTACACAAAACATACCACAAATGAAGTGGTGTGTGTCAGTCATATGTGACTTTGCCAGCAGTGAACTTTCCTCCAGGATCCTTTTCTGTTCATCTGAAACAGGAAATTAAAAAGCACTCTAATTGTCAACGAAAGACATCGGAATCGGATTGACTGGCTCACCATCGGTTTTCTGCACGGAATTGAGAAGGGTTCCTGTCAGGAGGACTACACACACCCGGACTCGGTGCTTTACTGGCTGTGAAGATAATAGTCATACATGTCACTGTACAAACAGAGGAAACGTGTGCAAAGACTGACTTTCTGAGCTCTCAGCAAGCAGTGTTAATTTCTTACGAAACGAATGTCTTCGTCAACAACACTTTTTCCCTGACGAAAACGAAACAAGAACTATATAAAAACTGCCGCTTAAAGACAAAAACTATAACTACATTTATTGACACTTTTTTTTCCAAATAAAATCAAAATAAAATGGTGAAAATGCAATGTATAGACCCAGAGAGCCACGCTAGTGTCACCCAGGTGTGGCTCATTACAATCTGAAGCTCAGAGTGAAGCATAGACCCAGAGAGGCCTAGTGTCACCCAGGTGTGGCTCATTATGACACTTGCTTGTCTCATGGATCTCTCTCCTTTAGAATGTTCTTGAATGGATTGTTAAAACTGAGACTTGACATTATTTAGACGTTTCAACTGCAAATACGTAACTTGTTTGTCAGATTCAAATCTTTGTTCAACAAGCCGCCACTGTAGATTCATAGAGATTTGTCAAAGACAATACTAGACAATTACTAGATTCACGTCAAAAACTTAAAGGGTTGGTATGAATGGAAAGAAATCAGCTATAATAATGCCATCATAAACATAAAAGACACATGTTTGCTTTTTGTTCGCTATGTGTGTGGCTTTTGTTCATGAGTTCATGCAGTAAAATGAAATTTACTTTGCATCACAAAACCTGAAAAAGAAAAACACACCTGAGTGTGAGCTGCGGGACCGTGGAGAAACTCGCGACGTGGAGGGTTTCTGCTGCTCAATCAGCTCCAGAACTTTGGCTCGGGCTTCTGCACTTTGCCGGTTCAGTTCCTGCAGTTTCAGTTCTAAGTCAAATTTGGATGGTCTTTCTAATGTGACAGACTAGAAGGAATGAAAAGACAAATGTAAAAGTAGAAAAACAAAGCAGTAAACCAATATCTACAAAAACGTTCTCATGTGACAAAAGTAAAGATCAGAATCAAAATGAAAAAAATATCTCACAAAAATACTGAATATAATAAACTCTTTAAATTTCATTAGAAACTTGATGTGAAAAGTTTGGCTGCGCATTTGTCGTGACACTAATCTGCAGTGTACCTGTAGTGTGTGCTGGGGGTCTGCAGGGGGCGGTGTTGCTCTAGTAACAGAACTGCACGCGGACCCCCATTCGGCACTTTGGGCTCCTGAGACTGAAGCTCCAGCAGGAGAAGGACGCTGCAGCCTGATCGCAGCCTGAATCACTTCATTCCGAGGTACAGGTTCCACATTTCCCACTATTGTGCCATCAGGGGACAGAATTTTCAGCAAAGGGTTGGAACGTGGCAGGCTGGCGAAAGACAAAGGCGTGTAACAGACGTCGAGATCATCCAGAGAACCTTGACTTCCTGTTGCCATGCAGGAACTAGTGCAGGGCATCAAGATTTCGTGGCAAGAAGAATGACAAACTGGGGGAAAAACAAAAACCAAAGGCAACAGAGAATCAGCCAGCATTTCTTAGCATTGATGAGTCATACACATGTAGCAAATGTGCAGAAGTGTCAGAAAAGGAAGTAGTTTTACAAAATACCTTAAGCCGTCTTACACTGACCTGCAGGGGGAGAAGGAACGGCACACTGTTGTGAAGAAGAGACAAAGTCTTGCTGCTGTCGCTCCATCCTGTAGGGACCAGAGTCCTGGAAACGGCCTTCAACACAACACGCTCTTCTTTAACACACACCTTCCTCTTGTAAGGAAATCAACAAATTGTAATTTGCCGTTTTAAAAGCCTAATTCCACCACAACAATTTAGATAAAAATATGCAAGTTTGGGAAAAATTGGTGAATATGTCCAACAATGTAAATACAGTAATATATAATTCAGATTTTTTACAGCTCACAATGGTTAATTTTAGCAGAAATTCAAAAACACAATTTTTACACAAAAGCTTATTTTTCTTTTGAAACACTCTTTCTCATGTCATTCTGAGAAATTTATCTTAGATTATTCTCAGAATTTAAAGATTATATATTTTCTATATTGCGGCAGAAACAAAATCTTCCAGTGTTTAGAGATGTTTAGTTTAGCAATGTTAATGTTACTTTGAACTTCTTTGTGTGGCACGTGAATGGCTCCTTCGGTTTCTACATGTTTGTGTCCACCAAGCTTGAGAGAATCCAGACGTTGTTCTAGCTCAGACATTCGCTGCTGAAGCCCTTCCTGTACAGAGACAGGAAAACACATTAAGATGAAAACCTGTAGATATCAAACTTATAGACAATGTGTTACGAGTATTTTATAGGAAATGCTCACTGAAGCCAGCTTTGCTCACTAAATCAAGATTTTATGTCTGAACCTTTTGAACCCAATTTTGAATCGAATCAACCACATCTCGTTAAATGAGCAGCTCTGACCTGCAGGGCGGCGCTCTCCTCTCTCAGCATGAGGGACTCCACAGTCAGGGCATCGATTAAAACCTTCTGCTCCTTCACTTCTTCTTCCAGCGCTCTTCTGCTCTCCGCCTCCTTCCGCAGCTCTTCTTCCCTCTGTCGAACGTAATCTTACAGTTATTCATTGAATCTATTGGACACTTTACATTGCATCAGTTTTACATGACCAATGGCAAATCAGACTTCCAAGTACAAACACAAATATGAATGAAGTAGATGCAATTTATGAACATGGACACGCTAGCCTAAACAGCATGTGATGTCACACTGATGGGACACATGGAAAGTGATGAGACGAAACTGATGAATANATGTAATCTAAGCTGTGACTACACTAATGGGAGGTAAAACATATTTTTCAACAATTTTTAAGCTGTGGTCCTCTGAATAAAGCACACCTGCTGGAGAAGCCTGCTGGTCGATGGGCAAAACACAGTGTTTCTGGTCTGCACGAGTCTGTCTGGTGATAGATTTTTTCACGGCTGTGAAGAACAGAGAGAAACAGCAGATGAGACTCGTGACTCGGACAGTGAAAGCCTACGGACTGACGAGTTGGTTTTACCGGCCTGGTCTCCAGACCGACACACTTGCGTCAGACAGTCGGAATTCAATGAGAAGGGTGACGACCTGTGCGATCCAATTCCAGAAAAGTCACATGTGCTTAGAAATTAACTCAATCAGTGTAATGTGCTAGAGGTTCGTCATACCTTCGCATCATTTCAATTTCCTGCTCTGCATCATCTTCCTCCTCACTTTGATCCTGGAAAAACAACGGAACAATTCTTTACTGTACTCAAGTACAATTAAATGGATTATTTTAATTACTAAATAATTATCAAGTACAACAAATAAATCCACTATATTTGCTTTAGGAGTCCTTTTCAGATACAGGAAACACTTCAACACTTCAGATTAACAGGGAGTGCAGAATATTATGCAAATTAGTATTTTGACCACATCATCCTCATTATGCATGTTGTCTTACTCCAAGCTGTAGAGGCTCGAAAGCCTACTAGCAATTAAGCATATTAGGTGATGTGCATCTCTGTAAGTAGAAGGGGTGTGGTCTAATGACATTAACACCCTATACCAGGTGTGCATAAATATTAGGCAACTTCCTTTCCTTTGGCAAAATGGGTCAAAAGAAGGACTTGGCAGGCTCCGAAAAGTCAAAGATAGTGAGATGACTAGCAGAGGGATGCAGCACTCTTAAAATTGCCAAGCTTCTGAAGCGTGATCATTGAACAATAAAGCGTTTCATTCAAAATAGTCAACAGAGTGCAAAAAGTGTGTGGAAAAACCAAGGCGTAAAATAAATAAAGCCACTAGCCACCAGTCTTGCCATATTTCAGAGGTGTAACATCACTCGAGTGACCAAAAGCACAAGGTGGGCCAAGAAATATCTGAAGACAGATTTTTCCAAGGTTTTATGGACTGATCAAATGAGAGTCTTGATGGGCCAGATGGATGGGCTCGTGGCTGGATCAGTTAAGGGCAGAGAGCTCACGTCCGACTCAGACGCCAGCAAGGTGGAGGTGGAGTCTGGTATCATCAAAGATGAGGATGGAGTCAAACTCAACTCCAGTCCTACTGCCAGTTTTTGGAAGACACCTTTTTCAAGCAGTGGTACAGGAAGAAGTCTGGATCCTTCAAGAAAAACATGATTTTCATGCATGACAATGCTCCATCACACGCGTCCAAGTACTCCACAGCGTGGCTGGCTAGAAAAGGTCTAAAAGAAGAAAAACTAATGACATGGCCTCCTTGTTCACATTGATCTGAACCCCATAGAGAACCTGTGGTCCATCATCAAATGTGAGATTTACAAGGAGGGAAAACAGTACACCTCTCTGAAGAGTGTCTGGGAGGCTGTGGTTGCTGTTGCACACAATGTTGATGGTGAACAGATCAAAACATTGACAGAAACATGAATGGCAGGCTTCTAATGTCCTTGCAAGGAAAGCTGTATATAGGTCACTGATTTGTTTTTGAATGTCAGCAATGTATATATGTGAATGTTGAGATATTATATTGGTTTCACTGCTGAAAATGAACAATTGAAATTGGTATATGTTAATTTTTTGTTAAGTTGCCTAATAATTATGCACAGTAATAGTCACCTGGACACACGGATATCCTACTAAAATAGCTAAAACTAGAAACAAACTAAAAACTACTTCCAAAAATATTCAGCTTTGATATTAATGATTTTTTTTTGGTGCATTGAGAACATGGTTGTTGTTCAATAATAAAATTAATCGTCAGAAATACAACTTTCCTAATGAATTAATTATTAAATGAATTACGTAAACGTAAACCGCGAATCAGTGAACAAAGGTCAGTACCTGCGGATCCCTCACAGACTGGCTGGACAGTGACAGCAGGGTCGGCGATTCAGAGTTGGGGGTCTCAGTGATGATGGGAAACCCTGAAAAACAACCTCATTAGTGCGAGAACGGGATGTCACGCATCGGTGATGAGACACACACCGGTCCGTCGACGAGGAGCATCATCAGGCTGGTCTCTCACCGCAGCCAGCACTCGGTCTGACCGGGCGATGACATCCTGCATCTGGCACTGATCTGAGAACACCTGCAGAACCAGGACGACTGATGTCATATAATAGCAGGACATGGCTGGCGTGACGCTCAAACCTCTCTGATGATCCTAACTTTGGCTTTACGAAGTCCAGGAGACTGACTCTTTCTCTGAGAAGCTTTTTCTCTCAATTCCCACTGAGCCACGATCCTATTCTGGGATTTGCGTGCCTCATGGCGTCTTGCCTGAAGCAGCGTAAATAGTCAAAAAGATTAATGGTCAGCTATTTGAAAGCAACGAAAGTGAAGCTCTTACCAGTTCCTGTGGAGTGGCTTTATGCACTGACAGGTCATGGATTGTGCTCTGAAACAAAAAAAGCAAGACAAATCCTTATCAGATCTGTTGATCACGTCTAATTGATTAATTATTTTAAGTTCCTCACCACCCATTCTTTCTTAGGCCTCTGGACCTTTTTGGGTCGCGCTGCTTTTTTACTCGGCCCAAATGAAGGGCGATTAACGCGCACTGAAGACATCTGAACCCGAGAGACCAGTGTCAGCAACTACATAACAAAGCATTACCCGTCTATGCAACGATGCTATTCTTGTTTGAGCTTTACTTCTATTCTCGTTTAAATTAGTAGTAAACAAATCTAAAAGTTTTCCTACTGTGCACGCAAAAAACTACTAGATTTAAAACTTGTTAAAAAGAAAAAACATTTTTCTTCACACGTATTCGTCACACTAAAACCAACGACGACTTTCGTTTGTGTTCGTCGGGTCGGACTCGGTAGTTGCAAACACAAGAAAGTGTTGACGAAGATTCAAAAGCGCCGCGGCAGTTATTTCAAAATAAAAGTCCTATAACGAAGTTGCGATAAACAGCGACGTAAAAATGGCTCGACGGATTAAAAGCGTAAAAGCACACGAACGTTTACAGAAATAAACAATAAAGACCATTTATATTCTATTTCGAATACATCTGATGGGCTTTTTTCTACATGTTGCTAGGATAAAACGAAAAAAAAAAAATGTTACTCTGCGGTCACCCATTAACAACGCTAAAGAGCACTGTTGCACCTTAAAAACGACAGAGAGCTGATGATGAGAGAGCCAGAGAGCGTTATTAAACATTTGAAACGACAAAGGTCGATGATAAAGCACTGTTGAAAATAGGTTTCGACTAGGGCGACGTTAAAGGGTTGAACAGCGCTCTATCAACTTGCGACGCTAGAGGGCAATGATGTTAGTATTGTGGAAGATTTCAGGTTGATTCAGCATAAGAGCTCTTAGGGAGCGCCGTTGCACATTGAGAACGCCAGAGAGCGCCGTTGCATCATAGTGAGCATGTTGCGTTTTTTTTTATTTATGCTTTGGCAAATAAAAAAAATACGTACCACTGATAGCTAGTAATTATAAAAAACAAGGATCGTCACACACACGCACGCACGCGCACACACACACACACACACACACACACACACACACACACACACACACACACACACACACACACACACACACAATACTATTGTGTCCCTCATTTACACAAGTGCTCTTTCAGACTGACTGTGAGCTCTAATGGATGTGAACTACTTACAGGCTAAACGGGCTACAATACGCCATTTCCGACGCCTTTGTGCTAAAAGAACTCCCGACGGATGCTGCTGAACACACACCAGACAGGATCCGCTCCTGAAAGTCAGCGAGAAACACACAGTAACGCTTGTTTGCTCCTTGAGACGAGAACAGGCGCGCTGATAGAGCACAAATTGCGCATGCGCGCGGGCGGGCGGGCGAGCGGAAGGGTGTTCGTTCGTTCGGATGGGCTGCTGTCCCGCGTGGGTGAAACAGTTGTCAGTGGGTCAGTCTCTGTCTACCATTGCCAGCATTTGCGAAGAGATACAGACAAGCGGTCGACGCAAGGGGGCCATGCACTTTTAGACAACTTCACTCTTTAGGTCTTTTCAAGTTTTGAACTTCTCAAAACTTACTGGAAGTTGCTCGATTTGGATTAAATGTGGAACTCATCCAGAGATGTTAATTGAAAAACATTTCGCTCAGAACTCATTCAGGATCCATGAGTCTGGATTAGAAGTGTAGTCGCTTGGTACGCATCTCGCGGGGAAACGCCGGAGAAGCGGCGGGATGGTGATCGGCTCAAAGCGGGATTGATGCAATCAAAGCGCAGAGGTTCCTCGATTCAAATCAACTGGGGATGTTTTGATTCTCAGCTCTTTTTTTTGCAGAAAAACACACTGTTTTGCGAGTTTTACGATGTGTCGTTCTAACATTAAACCAGAAACAAAGCCACTGAAAGTCTTGTGACGTCCGGGGAAACAGTGGACGCTTGTCTGTTGCTGGATCTATTGAATTATCTCCGGAATTTGACTCTCCAATGACATTTCTAAAGTCATTAGTTCTTCTTGCAGCTTCTTATTGTATCACGCTCGCGTTCAGAGTTATTCACTTAACTGGTCCGAATCTAAGCCAGGCGTCTTTGAGTCACACGAGCTCGTGACGGGATGCAGGGATGCTCGGGATTCCCGATGGCCCTCAGGATGCTCCTGGTGTCCCTGGCTGTCGTTACGGTCAAAGCGAGTGGAGAATACTGCCACGGCTGGCATGACGCGCAGGGCGCCTGGCGCGACGGCTTCCAGTGTCCGGAGCGCTTCGACAGCGCCGACGCCATCATCTGCTGTGGGAAATGCGAGCTGCGATACTGCTGCTCCAGCACGGAAGCCCGTCTGGACCAGGGGACGTGTGACAACGACAAGCAGACGCAGGACACCGACACCGGGAACAAGGACGGCGGTGGGTCCGGAGCAGGTACAGTTCTAACCGGGGCATAACTTTGCGTTGTCCGAACCTAATTAAGTTCAACGTTAATCGCAAACGGTTTAGGGCAGGGGTGGCCAACTCATGCAGCTCTTCAGGAGCTTTCACATGACATGAGTCAAATATGCACACGATGATAACTGTTGAAAAATAACTAATGTTATCATGTTGGTGTGGTTATTTTCATTAAATCTGGCTGAGCAGAGGTCTGTGTGTGTACGTGCATACAAGATTAAGGAATGGGATGATGTTTATGTGTATGATGTGGCTCTTTGTGGCTCTAACACAGAAAAAAGTGGCTCTTAGTTTCTAACTGGTTGGCCGCCCCTGGTTTAGGGGGAAAGGCAACTGGCACGAGCCTAGAAAGTTTTAATTGATGCTGTTTCGCGTCTAAAAGTTTTACGTAGTTCCTGAGCTAATGACACTTAATCCCGAGAAACCGAATTGCGTTCATTCAGCTGCGTTCTAAACCGACTTCATCTCATCAATATTGTCGGTTTTAACGATTGACTCGTTGGAATCGATTCCCTTGAATCAATCTTTAATCAAATTAACGAATCACGTCGCTCCCAGGTTGTGCATAAACGTAAACATTTTAATATTTGAAAAATGTGTCAATGTATAATCGGCCATACGGAGTTTATCGCGTCGGATTTACCGATTGTCTCGTTGGAACATTATCAAATCAATCTTTCGTGATTCTAATCGTTTAACGAAATCACCTACATTTTCTGTGCATAAACGTAAACATTAAAGTCAATCGAAAATGATATCAATGATCACATGTCACACGTTAAATACAAATTAGATTATTAAAAGAACAACAGCTGTAAAATAAGGGCATAGTTGAATGGAAACAAGGGTTGGGCTTCGAACAGAGAAGAGTCACTCGATCCTTCCGTTCATGAACATCACCGCACTCGAGGGTTTGACAGCTGCGCTTAAACTGCCATTCGAACAGACTCTGGCTCACAAATGGCAAATTGTGCTGCGTAGATATAAATAGCTGTTGCTTATCCGGCCGGATTGGAACGCACTTACTTGGCTGAGGCTCGAGCTCAAGTTTGACCGGACACCAGGATCAGAACCGAGCATCAACGCTCGAATCCGCCAGTGTGTGATTCAGAGCCACCAGAGAAAGGAAATCATCCAAGTTAACTTCATTCGTTGTACTTCACCAGCAGAATAAACGTGTAATGCGAGAAAGGAAGACTTGAGCACAAACGAGAAAGTTAAAATGCGTTGTTGATAGATTTTGAATTTTTTTTTTTAATTTGGGCACAAAAACCAAGTCAAGTAGACAGAGAGATTGAGACAGATACAAAGAAAGAGACAAGGAGAAAGAAACATGTAAGGCCAGATTAGCAAGGGAGACACAGAGAGAATGATATTATCATCAATGATAGAGAATCAGATACTGCAATTGAAGAGATTATTTTCTGCTCACAATACATTTCAGATCAGTACTCGCTAAAGTTCATTTTTAGCCCTTTATGAAAAGCAATAAACTTTTAGATCCAAAGATCACCTGAAATTACTAAATAAAAAATAACGTGGAAAAACAACATATTCATTGTTTTCCACATGCTGCATTTGTGGAGACTTGTTCAAACGTGAAAAAAACGTCACCGTTCCAGAAAACCTGCCAACATTCATGTAGTTTACTTCAAATTCACCATTTAGAACATCTATAAAAGCACAGAAGAGCTTCTGTAAGTTTCACTTTCACGCAGCATGTATGTTGGAACAACATAATAAAACATCCACACTAATTGCCTTTAGGTTATTGGTCTATAATAAAAAGTGAACAGTGGTTTTCATGGTTATTATGGATGATTTGATTCCCCTCAATTACAGGGCCAGTAGGTCCGATCAAAGGCAGGCCGGACGACTTCCTCCGCATCATTAGATGGCAGCTTGGGCTTTTTAGTGCTTAGCGTGGCATTTTCTGAAGCGTCTGTCAAAAACTAACCATCCAAAGCATGCACAGAGAGGTCAGGCCAGATTACAGCAGATCAAAACGCTGTTAATAAGTGTTAATGAGGGTCCCGGGCCCCCTGGGGACGGACCACTGCTGCGGGAGCTCGTCTTTCTCTTTGAATTCTCCCTCCAGATCACCTCATCTCACATCAGCTGAGGTGAAATACACGGACAGCCCTGTCTGACGTCTGGATACGCAGCCGATGCTTCAGCCTTCAGGCTTGTGTATTGTTAGATTAAGGTATGAATGACACAGAGCTGGTTTTCCTGACGGCTCTGGAAGTGCAGGGGAATTTAAAACGGATTGCAGTTGGGATTTAAGAAAGGGAGATCGCTCTAGGTCTCGCTGGTCAAAGAAAAGCTATTTAATAACCATTAGGCGTCTCAATGTGACAGTGTTCCGAGCGTAACACTAGATGCTCAGGTGTCCGTGACTGTAAATACAGTTGAATGACCCAAAAAACAAGTTGTGTAACAGCTTTTCCTGCTTCATAGATACTACTGATGTGACTGCCGCTGTAATGAATGTAGAGAAGAAAGTTACAATTTAAGAAAACAATATAATCTTTTTGATGCATGCACATATTTGCTTCAAATTCAATGCAACTAATCCATTCTGGCTTTTTCATATACTTGGCTTCTGCTTTTCAACACACTTTTCAATTCTGCTGCTTGTTGCTATATCTTTCTTCAGCAATAAGAAACCTTTATATCAATGAGGATTTCACAAGTCATTTAAATGTCCTTAATGTCCCATTCCAAGCCAAAATTGCCGAATTATATTATAGCCTTTTTTTTTTATAGCTTTTACACAGTCAAAATGTAAGCTTTTACAGTGCAGTTTTCCTGATAGACTTAGGCTGAAGAAGACACTGCTAGAGGTGGAGCTTAAAATACAATATAACATCTATATCTGATTTTAAAAACGCAACGTTAAAGGACGTTAAATGTTCGTGCTGTGTGTGCTTTACGCAAACAAACCATGTTCTTGTCTCCTGATATGGTCTCGTTTTAACCCTTTTTTTATATCCTCTCCATTGTCATTAGCTCTGACTTACGGTTAAAGAATTGGGTTTGAGAAAAACAATTTGCACAAAACAGCAAGCACAATGCATGCTCCACACCTTCATAACCCAGCATGATTGATGAGAGGGGGTTTTGGAGGTAGAGTTATGTTGTGGTATCACTGCTCACATCTCCATCGAGGTCATCGCACTAGTGTATCTGTATTTACAAAGCGTTCTCTGTTGTGTTTTCTTGGCAGTACCCATCTATGTGCCTTTCCTGATCGTGGGCTCAGTGTTTGTGGCGTTTGTGTTGGTGGGCTCTGTGGTGGCCGTCTGCTGCTGCCGATGCCTTCGTCCCAAACACGAGCCTTCGTCCACGGGCGGCACGTCCGGAGCTACCAGTGTTCGGGTCCTGGAGACAATCCCCATGATGGCCAGCACGGGCACATCCCGAGGCTCCTCCTCCCGCCAATCAAGCACCGCCACCTCCTCGAGCTCCTCGGCACCGCCCAGCGCCCCCCGTCCCGCCCCCGCGCCTCTGCTACGAGCGCAGGCCTCTTGTTGCCTGCCTCCGGATGCCAGCGTCTACGTAAACATGCCAACCAACTTCTCAGTGCTGAACTGCCAACAAGCCACTCAAATTCTTCCTCATCAAGGACAGTTCCTGCATCCCCAGTACATCGGCTTCGCTCATCCAGTCTCCCCGGCCTTCTTGGACCCCGCTCAGGTGGGATATCGGCCTTTGCAGTCTCCCTTCCCGCCACCCACCAGTGTCGCCAGCACGTCCGGCGAGCAGAAGTACCCTCCAGTCACCATGTAGGAAACAATGGAGCAGAATAACTGGAAATTAGAGTCACAAGAGGAATCACGCAACTATAGATCAGCCCTGACCGCTGTGTTTACTTGTTTCTTAAAGCACTCGTGACCCTCTGGAAACACACTTGCTGAACACACACCGCGAAATTGCAAAAACACGACTCTGACTGCTAAACTAAAGTCCGCGTGTGTGTGATACACAGGACACGCGCTTCAATGAGTGTGATTAATGTGCCTAAAAAAGCACCAAGGGTGAGTCTGACAACAGCATTGTATAGGTGTGTGTGTGTGTGTGTGTGTGTGAGATGGGAATCACAGGTGCTGTAATGTGAAAAACAGTTCCAGATCCCTGTTGGATTCTTAAACTCTAATGAAGTGAAGAGGAGACATGGACTGTGACGCTCCACATCCACACGCTTTCCTCGCCAAGGAACTGATCGAGCCTTCACGAGAACGTCCAGCGGCAGGAAGCTGGTTCAGTGTGGGGATCTGTGAAGGTGCAGTTACTTCACTAAAGCCTCTGGCTGAATGAAACCTGTGCGGCTCTCTCTGTTAGCGAGGGCATTTCACTTGGAGTGGGCTTCTTTCAGCAGCGCTAGGACAAGAAAATATTTTAACCCGAATCAGTCAAGTTTGAGTGAACCCACAGGGAAATTAAATATTTTACAATTTTTTTTATGTTTTACTAAATTCCAATCTCAGTTCGAGACATCAGAATTTAAAATACGTCACCTTTCAGATCTATTTTAGAAAAGTTCCTGATGTGTCTTAATGACATGTTAATATATAAAAATATCTATTTATATATGATACATGGTGTGAAGTTGAACAGATATATCATGTCCCTTTGCATACAGACTGAATGAATAAACCTTTTGCAGATTGAGGTGTGGCGTGTAGGTGAGGTGGTCTCGAGGTCTGATCGCATCAGCGCCGCCGCTAATTTAAAGCAAAGTGCTCCTGTTACACTGGTCTTTACACGCGCGGCTGCCTCTGCATCGCTCACAAAGTCCAGAGGCTGACTGAGAACGATAAAAAAAAAAAAAAAAAAGGCAGAATATTCTCTCTCAGCGCACAGACCAAAACATGTATATCACACACACACCATTGTATTCACTGCAANGGGGGGGTCCTATATACAGTCTATAATAAACAGAACACAATAATCCCAGGCAGTTCATTCGACCTGTTCGCTTGATAGCAAAACCAGAGCAGAAACAGGGACGATGGACTTCAGGGAGAAACCTTGAGCATGGCCGAGACCCGTGCGGCTCTGTAGTGAAAATTGATTCTCCATGCCGAGGGCAGTGAAGCCAGAAATAATGGCTGACGTTCAAATATTAACGGGTGTGGATTTCTTTGCAACGAGGGACCACGGGAGTGATGGAGGCCATGGGGTCACACACACCCACAGACCATGAGTGGATAAAAAAACAGCCATTATTTGTGCTAGAAGACACAAAGTACAGCGAGTTCTTTGGACAGCAAATTGTTGGAGTTTAAACCAGGTAAGATCTACACATGCCCTCAGTATTCCTTCCTGTCCTTAATCTGAAAATTATGCTCAGGCTCATTTCCTGTCACCGATTCAGCTCTGAAATTCAGTTCAAACAAAACCACAAATCAAACATTCAGGTGGGAACTGCAGTTGAACCAGGACTTTCATGCGTGTTTGGGCTGCTAAGCTCACGCAGTGGCTTTAAAGACATCTTCTGCTGAGCCCATGAGCCTTTCTGGCACTTTCTCACAGAACTGACAGGCTGGTAACACCTAAGAATTCAGCAAATTAAAAGGCTTTTACTCACCTGCTAGATTCTTGTCTGCTTTCCTGAGAAGCGGGCGGCATTGTGGGAAATGAAAGGTCTAATAGAATTGAGACGTGAGGAAACACGGCTGACCAACAAGCACGACTTCATCACGGGAAGACTGATGGAACAAGCGTGAAGTTTAAACTGAAAACATGTCAAGTTTTAAGTAATGCACCAAAACAAAGAAAGAAAATCCAAAATTAAATTAGGAAAAAAAACTGAACAAATATGACACAATTGCAAAATATATATATAATTTTGAGATAAAATCATTCTGAGAAGATGAGGGGAAAAAAGTAAAATATAGGTGAAAGCAGTAAGGTTTTATTTTTAAAACTTATTTAAAGCGGCCCTTATAAACAAACAAACAAAAAATCAGAATAGAGTTACAGGTCCAGTTTATTTGACAAAAACAGTCCAGAATCTGAAAGGTTGAGATGAAGAGGAAAAAGCAAAGCTACAGCGGCCACTGGAACAGAGAAGGAATGAACCGATCAAACAAATGACTAGACGATAAAACAAATACGAAAAGACACACAGGAAGAAAATATGATGGAGAGGTGGAGAGGTTCACAGTAAGATCTGAGTGAGAGGGAGTGTGTGTGTATGTAAAAGAGAGGGAAAAACAGGGATACATTAGGACTATTTGAAGGAGAGAGAAGAAACGTGGAAGAGATCTGAGAGAAGTCAAAACTGTAAACAAACAAAAAACATGAAACGAAGACAAGAGAAGAAAAAGACTGAAATAAGGGAAAATTTAAAAAGAAGAAATAAAAGGAAGGATTTATTAAGATTAATGAAAAAGAGAGAAGGAATAGAAAGAAGAGAAGAAGAAATGAGGCATAAAAAGTACAAAATAAAATTAGAAGAGCGAGTAAGAAAAGACGTGTAAAAAAATGTGTAAAAGATAAAAATAAAGAAAAAGGACTGATATAGAGAAAGAGGGATAGAGAGGAATAAGAAATAAATTAAAGAGAGCGGTGTGTGGTATATGCTGTTGGGTGGTGGTTCTGCCTCAGTGAAATCACTGTGTGTTTTGGCAGCTTGTTGAGGGGGATGTGTGTGTGTGTGTGTGTGTGTGTGTGTGTGTGTAGGCCAAATCTCCACCATCTCAGATCTGCTGTAGGAATTCATCAGAGCTTGTGTGTGCGGGCAATGTCGCTTTGCGTGTTTGTTTGGAGTGGAGGTGTTGATGGACACACCAATCTCCCATCTCTGGAGTCGCAGACAGTAAGACTCGTAAGACATGTAAAAAAAAAAATCCGTTCATCAGCAGCCGGCAACATGTGCACACGACAGAGAAACATAACGGACTCAGACTAACAAGCCACACCCAACGCAGGCTCCTCCTCAGTGCATTTATACGATCACATTAGCTAACGTGCAGATGCGTGCACACCTGCACAATAAATAATGCAGACGAGAAAGCGTTCATCTCCTTTCCGTTTCGTGATGCTTCTCGTCTGCGTTTACCTGTTCATGAGTGGCGAGTTTCCATAGGCCATGATTAATAATGGGACACGCCTGCCTGATTAGTCCCACCCCCGCAACCTGCCTCAAGCCACTCCCCTCCGGCCTCACTAGAGGCGGCGGTTAGTCAGTTGAGTCTCTCTTGAAGGCCACAGCAGGATCACAGCACAGTTCAAGTCTTCAGCAGCGCCGGCTGCGAGGACGGCTACAGACTGGGCCGCTGGCGGGTTGTGTCATAAGAGCGGACCACCTGCGACTGAGACACTACCCCATGCTCCTCTTGTGAGAACGCATATCCATCTGCAGAATACAATATATTACGTTTATCTGCATTCATAGGTTCATATGATGAATACACCAAAAACCTGCACAACATTAGCCCAGGTCGGCTCTACTTACGCGACACGGCCTGCTGCACGGAGTTTGAGCGTCCCACGCTGGAAGGCGTTTTCCTGAAGACCCTCGTCAGCAGGTGGGCACGCTCGTTCAGGCTGGAAAGAAAGACACAGATTATGTCACCAAACGCTACAGCATCAACCGTCACATACAGAACAGAGCTAGAGGTTAAAGTCACATGCGTTTCTGAAACACGTCTAGTTGCCCGCGTCATGCTGGAGAACCACAGCCAGACCCGAGAATTTTAGTGGAGCAGAACACGAGCGGTTCTCCAGGATGAATGTGTGTTGGAATGTTCTCAGAGATGTCTTCTCTCAGCCCTCAGAACTCAATAATTAATCACTGCGGCAAAAAAAATAATCTTTAAATCAGAGAAGCTCAAACTTTTTGCATCTAAGAGCCAAAAGCTGGTCCTCAGATTAAAACTGTTCAGATGATGAGTTTATTATTCAATGCAGTTGTTAGTTACGTGCCGATAATGTCACTATATAGGAAATGGTGGATTTCAGGGTAATTACATAATTGTGACCTTTGAAATAACATTTTAAACTTCTTCCATCACTAAGTGTGAAATGTGGTTCTTGACAGCAAAATGACATCACTCAAAGGACAAAATATAAAATACAGTATATAACTTCTAAAGGAGATCTAAATTTCATCTTTTTATTGAAGATTTCACTGACACATCAATGGTATCAAATGAATTATTTGCTATTGTAGTATTTAAACAATTAAATGTTTTTTTTGCTATATAGAAGACATGTAAATGGATAATTTGGAGAACCAAATTAGGGGTCAGCGAAGGTCAAGATCCTCACAGGCAATAGTGGCCTAAATCCTCAGCATTCAAATGAAAGAGGCCACGGCTCTTTGTTCTTACATTAATGTAGCTGATATAAATGTCCCCAGACAGTCGTTTGAACAGCTTTTTAGTGCCATTTTGCGTCCAGGAATTAGAATCGAAGCGCAATCCAGTCTTTCATGAAGCAAGTTCACATTGAAGAATAAGACCTTGTAAATCAAACGAAGAGATCTTTCCCTCATCCATAAAACAAAGAGTGATTTGAAAAGCAGTGGATATGGAGAACTGCCAAACAGCTCGAGACTTCAGCACAAGCTTGTGCTATGGACGGAACCGTTTGCAGTGTTTTCCTTGGGACAGACGTGGCCCTTATTTAGGAGCGAGGTAAATGCAGGACATCCGCCAAAAAAAACAAGTCTGCAAAACAGATGAGTCGCTGAAACAGAGGGATGATAAAGGATGGAATGACGCACAGACTCGCTCGTAACTGGAGCCGTTCTTTCATTACAGCACGGACAGGCTTCAGATCCAAAGCGGAGATGGTTTGAATGATCCATTTTTTGTCCTTCACTCGAACCTTGTGTGACTTGGCCTCTACTTTGGAAAATACTTTGCCTTTGTCTGGTCTTTTTAGGTAAGAAATAAAGGTAGGTCCTCCACCCATACCGGTCAATTTTAAGGGAATGATTAAGCATCTCTCTGAATTCTGCACTCGTCCCGAGCAACTTACAGTCCTTATCCATTAAACAGCTAAAGTGAAGTAAATCTGCTCGGGGGAGAACGAGTGGGTGAAACCCAAACAGAACTTCTGGCCAACATTTCTCTGATTACAGGTCCATTCCGCAAGCTCCCTGACGGTAAATCAGTAGCATAAAGATGTGGGATGCGCTCAAATAAAAATTCTTGCAAATTTTAGTACACTGAGCATTGAACACGCTTGTTTGATTTTAGAACTATTTTCAGCAAAAATTCATTGACAATTTCTGCATTTTCATAATAAAGAT
>SOMO01000164.1:81852-109872 GCA_028128575.1 Paedocypris carbunculus
GTCGTTTGGCAGAGGCTCTAATCCAAAGCAATTTTTGAACTGAGAAGCATGTACGTATAATCTTACTTGTGAAGTATTGTAACCACTCTCAACTGCTTTTCCAACGCTAAGCAAGCAGAACAAAACTGATGCAACATGCTCAACAAACACATCTTTAAAACACTGCACTAAAGCAAAGTATCTTTATTGCAATATTCACATGTGTAATAATAATAATAATAATCAGATTTAATCTGAAGTTAGTTTGATTTGATTGATACTTTATGTATTTGTTAGTTTGATTTAACATAAATAAGAATTTGTATATAATAATTATTCTCTGGGTGAAGTCTATCAGAACAAGCAAACCTAAACAAGAGTCCACACTTCAACCTTACACATCAAAATTCTAACAAAATATGCCAGTTTCAGATGTTAAAGCACACCATCATGTTCACTTGAATACACATACATTTCTTCCATACTAGACACACTCCCGATTAGAAAAGTAAAAAAGCAATACGGTCAGGAGTTGCTCAAGCAGCGTGATAACACCTCCACACAGATCCCACGGCAGACTTTGGCTCTCAGATAAAGAAAAATATTTGTATACACCTAAAAGTAAAAAAAATGTATACACTTGAAAAAAAGCAAAGAACTACAACCTCAAGCTGAATTTCATAAGCATGACTCCATGTGTTTCATCTACTGTACAGGATTTGTGACTGGTCACTGATGACTGAACTCATGACAGAGTTTGACCCCACGACACTGCAGACTGAGTGTGGTCAATTGGCTGTTTGCCATCTTTTCACTACTAAAAAGCAGCATGCTTTAAATTATGGACAGGCCTGAATTGCATTATTCATCACCCTGCCTTTGTCAGCATGCTCACTTTACCTGGCCTTATTCTCCTCCACTGCTTTCATTCAGCGGCTCGCTCTTCTTCCACGCAATATCACTGCACACCTCTACGCCTGTATTATCCCCTCTGATTAGTCAAACTATGGGTTCGCTGTTCCAATGAGAGTCAGATTACAGTATTGTCTGGCATGTTCTGCAGCAGCAACACATTGGTGTCGGAAGCAGGTCAAAAGGTCAGCGAGGACACAAACTCTAATTGACTATGAATGAATACAAATCCTGTATGATATATTTAAATGTCAATATCACACGTATAATTGCACAAGTGTGTTGAACAATATGGACATTACAATATCAAGTTGCAAAATAATAAATTTATTTTATGTTACAGTAAATATTTTGTTATGTAACAACAGTTTTCTGTTACTATTATTTCTACTCTGTTTACAAATTATTTATTTTTGTAAAAATAATTGGAAAATATGACTGTTTTGTCAAAAATAAATCAAATACTGTATATATTCATATACTGTACACAGTTATTGTGCAGATAGATGGATAAATGGAGGGATGGATAGATATTAATGTATATTGTTACACATACTACCACATTTACTACTTGACTTATTACATACAGTAAAATAACTATAAAATTTTTCATCAGNGAGAAGAGAAGTCTAAAGCTTATTTTTTTAGTTTCCGACCTGCCGCAGCTCCAGAATTATGAACCGAACTAAAAGCTGTGATGTGATTTCCGTGTTTTTTTTTTTTTTTTTAAGACTTGGGAACAATGTTGGAAATACCATAATCCACTTCCTGCTTTTATAATGTTTGTTTTTTTTATTTTTTATTTTGGNTTTTTTTTTTTAAGACTTGGGAACAATGTTGGAAATACCATAATCCACTTCCTGCTTTTATAATGTTTGTTTTTTTTTATTTTTTATTTTGGAGGATGCACTAGAACATTTTCAGTTCTCTTTTAAGCGATTGTGCGTGTTCCACAGGGTGTATTAAGGGAGGAAGCCTCACTCGAATGGAAAAGTGTCATGTGTTGGACATTATCTGTTTTTAAAGAGGTACTAGAAGTGGAGGAGGGAATCGTTCCCATAATTCTCCCGCTCTGATGAATCTGTGGGTTANTTTTTTTATTTTTTATTTTGGAGGATGCACTAGAACATTTTCAGTTCTCTTTTAAGCGATTGTGCGTGTTCCACAGGGTGTATTAAGGGAGGAAGCCTCACTCGAATGGAAAAGTGTCATGTGTTGGACATTATCTGTTTTTAAAGAGGTACTAGAAGTGGAGGAGGGAATCGTTCCCATAATTCTCCCGCTCTGATGAATCTGTGGGTTAGGGTTGGGCTAATCTTAATCTCACCACTTCTTCTGAATGTGTGGCATGAGACACCAACCACTTCCTGACAAATCGTCTCAGTCTTTCCTAAAAATCATAATTTCAGTGTGCCGCCATCGTTTTTTTTTTTTTTAAAGGATGTGACGAGTTCTGATAGGAATGAACTTTTGTCATCTTGGCTCTTCTGATTGACAGCTTGGGAGTGGCTCAAGCGGTTCTGTGTGGGGTTTCAATGCACTTCCTGCTCGCCCNTCTTCAGTCGCACAGAAAACTACACTGTGTAAACGCTTTTTGTACACAATTTGCTATTTGGAAAATGTATATTGTTTTATTTAATAAACAAGAAACAAAAAATCGTCCCTTTGAGGTTTGCATTGTATTAACGGCATTTAAATAATTTAAAATGGA
This sequence comes from Paedocypris carbunculus, assembly GCA_028128575.1. Taxonomy (NCBI): domain Eukaryota; kingdom Metazoa; phylum Chordata; class Actinopteri; order Cypriniformes; genus Paedocypris; species Paedocypris carbunculus. The sequence continues at coordinate 84,455 of SOMO01000164.1, forward strand.
AGAAAAATACATTTGACCTACGAGTAAACGGAGAAACGAGCTAAATCACAGAATCAATTTAACTCGTCAAGCCACTAAAATAAATGACACATTTCTCACAATTCCACATACGTATTCTGTAAAAAGCTCTGTATCAGATCTACAGTGTCAAAGGCGACTACGTAGACTCAACTAATTTTTTAAAATTCTGCACAATGTTTAGTGATGCAGAGAGAAAACAGCGCGTGTCGGGGCTGCGAGCAGGATCAGACCATCATGCAGCTCACTCACTTTTCTCAAACCTGTCTGTCAGACGGGAACACATGTTGGAGCCAGTGAGGTGGTCCGGCAGGACTGGGGGGTCCTGGCTAAGAGGGGTCAACGCTAACTGTTCTGCAGGTTGCCATGAGAAACAACAACAAAAAAAACAGCACAAGAAATGAAGTCAATGGTTGAAACATGAGCAAACAAACGAGGCTCTCTCATTGAAGCATCTTCGGGTTGTTGAGATGATCTTTAAAAAAATAATAATAAAAACTGGTTTATGGCTCATTCAAACAGAATTGTTTCAAATTTGTACTTTGAAACAAAAACAATAAATCGATGAGTACTTAAAATTAAACACCACTTATGCTTTCAACTAGGGCTGCACGATATTGAGAAAATATGCGATATGCGATATTGCTGTTGAATATTGCAATAACGATATTGCTTGCGATATTACATATTCCCATATAAAAAAACAAAAAATTGTCTGAAAAGTAAAACTACCGATTACTAAAATGAATCCTCATACTAAAATAAGTTAAAATGAGAATCACGTTTTTTTTTGTTTAAAATTAAGATCACGATTCTTTTCACTATTCTTTGTGGAGTTATAAAAGAGAATATGAAAAGGCAGAGAATTGCACTTATTCTGTTTTTGTTTAGTTTTGCTGCACTTTGCATTAAACCTACATTAAACAAATTTAATGATTTTCATGTTGTTCAAGCAAACATTTATTTATTTCTTTTGTGATTATTGGGATCAATACACAATACGTCAACCTGAGCCAGGGTTTTGATCGTTGGGCCAGTGAACTTCAAAAGTTCATTTTCCTTATTGTCTACCCCTGAAATTGTAAAGGGGTAGAAGCGAAATCGCAATCTTTTAACGATTAATTGTGCAGCTCTATTGTAAACGGGCGTTTCGATCATAGTTTTGTCCCTACGCTTTGGGAACTCTTCATCTAACTCCCGAGGGTTGTGCTCCAGGTGACTGTTAGTTGTGTTTCCTCTCGTCGTGACCACAGTTTTGCGGCACGACTTGCACAGTCCCGATGCTTTACACACATCATCTCTGCTGAAGCCAAACTACTGCCAGATTTCAGAAGTGCTGTTTTTTAGGCACAAGTTCGTCCCAGTTATCTTTTAAACACGCATCTCCTTATTCCACGTTCATGTCCTCTCCTCATCTGCGCATTGCTCGCTCAGGTTCACTCGTCTTCAGCCGATCTAGCCAATAGTATAACGTCTACTTGGAAGGCGGACAGAATGGTCCCTTTCGATTGGTCAGATTTGGATGATGCAACACGCATTTTTTTAATTTTTTTTATTTAATCGCAACTTTCGCAATACAAGTATCGCGTACCCTAATATCGCGATAACGGTATTTTTGCGGTATATCGTGCAGCCCTACTTTCAACACTTCGTTTTGTTTTCAAGTTCAACATCAAAGTTCAACATCAAAATTTTCAAAGTGATAATTAAATTATTTCAAAACCACAAGGAAATAAAACTACATATTATATTCTAGTACGCATTTTAAACACATTTGTAACCATTTTTATATTTATTTATTTATTTTCTATCAAGAAAAGCTATTGTCCTGTTTATAACTTCTTGATTGAATAATAACCAGACATGCAATCCAGACAAGTATTACACTTGAGAAATTGCTGCACATACTAGCAATACTAGCAAACACATAAGGTTAAAAATGTCTCTAAATGTGTTGAATCATATGAATCATGGTGAATCAGAAAGAATGACTAAAATAACAACAGATTCATCATTAGGATGCAAACAAATAAAAAATAGGTGAATTTTTTGTCAGGAATAGGAAATACATTGCAGCCAATTTTTCAGCAATGTCTCTTTCCAAAGACTTTCCAGAGGCTGCCCTCATGTGGCCGTCACAGCATTACACATTAAATAATCTCAATCCCCAGCCAAAATAATCTACAACATAAACCACAAACATTGTCTATACAGCAGTTGTGCTTAAAAATTATTGATTTCCCTCGAAAGACACTCAGCATTTAGTTATCCCATTTCCAACCCGACACATATCAACAGCCCATATGGAGTAAAGCTAGAGTAAAACGGCTCAGTCATCTGCTGAGATGAGGACAACCCTTGAGTAAAAAACCCATTACACTCACAGAAATCAGGCGCTTCATGCTGGGGACTAAGATTATCTCGCCATCAGGCCTACAGAACCAAGAAATAACAGCAAAATCATGTCCAATACCATGAGCATCCAAGTTACAAAACTTTTACATTTCTTGGCATGGAGGCAGGACACATATAACACATATGGGTGACCAATCACAGAGCAGAACACACAGACACACACATTTACTCTCCTTTGGGGCTGTGGGAGGAAACAGGAGACCTGGAGGAAACCCAGATAAACATGGGGAGAACACACAAACTCCATACAGAAAAAACCCAGACCGGGCCTTGAACTTGAGTCATGACAGATACCTTCTGTGTGAGCGCTACTCACTGTGCTGATGAGCGAACATATCCCAAAAATTCCAGAATTTAAAAATCCACTTCTATTGCAAACTGGATTAGTGACAATATGTCCTCTGAATGTTAATTCTGGAACATGCGCCTTTGGAGGAGGCCAGACAAAGCCTCAGTGTGATCCACAATGCCTAGTATCTGTGAGTTAAACTATTCCACCGTGAGCGCCATCACCTTCCCACACACACACACACACACACACACACACACACAACACGGTCCCTCTAAACCATGGAAATCCCTCAAACTTAATGGTGATAACTTTTCCAACCCTCCATGTGGAACAACCTTTCATGTTTTGTTTGACAAACACATAAAAATTCAACTTTACTATGGTCTGTAGATCAGAGATGGGGGACTCGAGTCACATGACTTGCCAAGTCATGCCAAATTTGGGTTTCATATAAAGTTAATTCTGGTTATTTGTGGCCCACGGAGACACTAAAGCGGCACAGGGAAATAATGATAGAACACCTGTTCAGATGCTCTTTAATCTTTTCTATAGAAATAATAAAAGCATTCAGACATCCTTGGTGGTAACCTAAAAGGAAACCGAAAAATCAAGTAACCCTGTATGTGTATGTTGGTATTAATATATTTAAGCTATTGATAATGTATGTTTAGTTTAATTTGTCATTGGTGTGGTTGCATTATTATTTAAAAAATTTCTGGGAAAAATGCCCTGCCCCTTTAAGAGAGTTCTCCTGAGAATCGCACGGAATAAATACAAAGTTCGAAATCCACCGTGTGACTCGTTGATTTGTGAAGCCCCGCGCCAAAGAGAGACTAGCAGAAGAGAGCTGAGTCGAAAGAGTGTGCAACAATGCACGTGCGTGTGTGTGTGTGTGTGTGTGTGTGTGTGTGTGCCTGTGAGAGCGCGGAGCAGCGGCGAGCGGAGCGTCAGTGCTCCTTTTCACGGGTTGTGCCGTTTTCTGAAAGATGTATTTAGTTCACGTCATAAATGTTCATTTAATTATCGCGCTTGTGTCTCTGCTGTTTATTTTTGTGAGAAAATGTGAAATATCTGCGCACTGTTCTGAGTAAAATATTTTCCATTTCGGTAGATGGCGCGTATAAGTCGAGCCCCCCACTTTGAGCCCGAATTTTTTAGGAAAAATCCTCGACTTATAGTCGAGTAATTACGGTACGTTAAATTTATATTCTGCTGAAATGAAAAAGATCCGTTCATTTCGATTAACGAGTGTCCCATCACTAGATGAAAAAGAGTGTATAAATTCCATATACTGTGCCCTATAATGGACAGCATAAGTATTAAAAATCATATGTAAAACATTCTAGGCAAATTTTCAGTCACAATACTTTGTTTATAAGGTTCATAGACTGTATATAAATGCTCAAATCTTACATTGTCAGTACATGTGTATTTCCATTTCTGTGTGTGTAAACATGAAAATCTGTAACTGCTGGAACCTAACTTAAAGCACATACATGGGCAAGTGATCATCACTCAAAATTTATTTATATTTACAATTTAATTTCCTTGCATCATTAAAAAAAGGGTGAACCCTTGACTTGCTTGATTTGTCTAAACTGTGACTTGAGACTTGACTCGAGACTTGATGGTTAAGACTTGAGACTTGCTTGGACTTGACCATATGTGACTTGTTTTCTATAGTATGGGGACAAATTATTTAAATGCTACAATTGCTAAAATTGCAACAACTGCAGAGAAATTGTGAAAAGCGCCTTACAAATGCTCAGAACTTGAACTTGAACTTAATTTTTCATTGTCTAGGACATTCAGGAGGCCTGCACTAGAAGACCTGTTTGTTTCTTCCGGCTCTCGACATGAGCAGATGTGTTTTCCAGCTCTCGCACTCTGCTTTCCATTGCTGAAGCTTTTAGACTATTCTTCCGTTTTTCAGAGCTCTGATTTTGCTTTCAAGTGAAGTTTTAAATTGGTCACGGAGCGCTTTAGAAAAACTAGTTCCAAAATGAAGTAGTCATTTGGTCCCGGGGAACCAACCTGCACTCATGGGACAGTCGCTGCTGGGTGCATCCGAGACTCGACGTCCGTGCATTGACGTACAGATGACATTGAGAGGCAGAGTGACCGTCATGTGGCTCAGACAGTTGGATTTTCCGCTGAACTAAAAGAGACGTCCAAACTTCTCCACACTGCCAGGAACGATTGCCCTCTGTGATTGTTATGATTGATTATGATTCTAAAATTATCCATGAATCTGAAATAGTTTTATTCGTTTTGAATTGTGTCTATAACGCACGTCCCTCCCCCCTACCCCTGGAATCAGCTCAGGCTCTTCAAGGCCATCCAAGCAGTCTGTTACGTCTGTATGGAGACTGTCTCACAACAGTGTTAGATTTTAACACTAACAATTGTCAAATACTGATAAGACACCCACCATCTGCCCTCCCTTTGGCGCAGTGGTTAGTGCTGTCGCCTCACAGCAAGAAGGTTCGGTTGTGACTCGAGGTGTGTGTTTGAGGCCGGCCAGGGCCTTTCTGTGGACTGTTTGCATGTTCTCCCCGTGCTTGCGTGGATTTCCTCTGGGTGCTCCGGTTTCCTCCACAATCGTAAAAACATGCATTTCAGGTGAATCTGGCCGTGTGGATGTGTGTGGGTGTATAGTGTGTGTGCCCGGATGAAGTGGACGCTAGCGCGTTTGGTTGCAGCTATTTTGCCGGGCAAAAAGAATGGACTGTGTGTATGGTGTTCTGCATTGTAAGAGGCGCTTTGAGAAGACCCTGGTGGTCTTGTAAAGCGTTGTTCAAATAAAACTTGAATAAGTTATTATTATTATTTTTATCATTATTTTTTTATTTAATTTTTGTAAAGTTCCATTGTGCATTTCCTGCACGTAATGTTGATCAATTGTGATAACCTTGTATGTCTGCAACTGTTTGTCTGAAATGCTTTGAAATGCTACTTTTCCAAGAAGATTGTGGCAGTGTAATTTTGTTACAACAATGTTGTACCCCAATGCTGTAATGACAATAAACTACTACTACTACTACTACTACTACTACTACTACTACTACTACTAAAAGAATGAACTCAATTCAGTAGAATGTGTTGTGTGTTTTCACTAAGAGCAACAGCAGTCGAATATTTCTTCACTATGCACATAGATGAAAAAAAAAACAAAGAGCAGGCGTGGCTGTGCTGTAATGTAAAGCGCGCAACAGATCCGCCTGTTTGTTAAGCGCCCGCTGCTCCTGCTTGGTTTAATGCTGCAGTAAGTAATGCCGAGCGCTGAGGTCAGGTGTACATGACCCGAGCAGGTGAGGCGGCCCGGCCATGAGCTTATGAAGTCAGGGGGCTTTAAACGATCACGTGACCGGCTGAATAGCGACTTCCTCCCACGAAGGTTCGTTGCAGATCTGGGTTAAGATAAATTCCCGCCATACAGTTTATCTCAGAAAAACAGTCCTTGCACGGGCTGCAGATAGCCGGTCACTGCGGCGACTAAACATAACCTTTGTAACCCTTCCGTTTACCCCGGTGTTCACTTGAAGAAACCGGGAAGTTCGCGACACCAAATGTCGTGGGGTCGACCCCAGACCACATCATTAACTTTCGCTGGAAAACTAATTATTTGCGGGTCTTCAGAAACGCATTGTTATGTATTGTATAGTACACCGGACAAATCACACCGTTTTCCTCCAGTAACGTCTAACACACACACACGCGCGCGCGCACACGGGCTCGTATATACATCCAAGCCGCCCATCTTGTCAGATCATGTCACGCTTACCTCCCTCGTTGTGTATTTTCTTCGACCGTCTGTTGAAATACATTCTGCGGCGGTGTGTGAAGTTTCCTGCAGCGGGATCGGGATGAGGGCATGCTCTTGTTTCAATGAGGGAAGACGGGCCACAGACGCAGGGAGGCGGTGTTTGATGGAGGCGGCATAGCTCCCGATGATGGGTCACCCTCAGCAGCGCGCACCAGATCGCGCACGAGCACCTGACATCCTAACGATCCTTTGCGGTTTTGTCAGTGTGAAAAGACAGACAAATCAGCAAGCGGTGCGTCAGAAGGCTCCACCCATCTCGACTGGACACTTGTCCAATAGGGGCTCGTATTGTTTCTATGTGTAAACCTATACGGCCTGTGATTGGTTACTTTCCAGACATGTTTCTTTTTTCCAAAGACGCGCATTTGATTTGGTCACATTTTGACGCTTAGACTTGCGCTGCGTAAGCCATATTGTGTACCTTAATTCGTTTTAAAATGAACATCAATTTTAAGAGGATTAAAAATAATCCCATTTATCCGTCAATATTTTCATCACTTAATTCCCGGATGAATGTGTCTTCAGCCTCCATTTAAGAAAGAACAATCAATGTCAATCTTAGTAGTTTGCACTCTAAATAATGTTTGTTGTTTGATAGACTACAATAAAGTGTTAATGTTAAAATGAGCACAAGTGTTTAAAACATGATATTTAATATCCAGAGTTTCATTCTGTGTTAAACAGTGAATGTAAAGCTAATAAAAACAATAGAACTTTGTTCAAATTTGACACGTTGAGGTGAATAAAAATCAATGCTTTTCTTTATTACATGATAACAGAATACATGTTCTCCTGTTTTAGCATCACATTAAAACGTAATACATAGCCATGTCTTAGTGAGTCCTTTTGTTAAATTTCTCAACTTCATAGCAAGATCCCACAAAAATCTCTTCATTCATTCAGCTCTGAACAGTAATAAACACATAAAATCATCACACATCCTTGGAACATGACATTAGAATTAAGAAAATTATTGGGACGTTTTCAATGAAGGCCGGTGGTCTGCCCTGGATTCAACTCCATGTTAAAACAAAAGCAGACGTGTAGTGTACAGAGTTTGAAAGACTGAAAATTCCGTTACATTCATCATCATTATCCTTCATGGGCAATACAAAACACTCCAAAAGGAGTGGCAAAATATTCTTTGAAAAGTGTCATAATATCAATGATGGCATGATAAAATACTAAAGACAACAATAAGATTTTTGCTCAACAATCAAAAGGGTACCATGTTTTCTTTCAAAAAATAAAACAAAGATGAAATGATAGATGGCCCAGTAAAGTAAAACCTGTTCTGAAAACCAGACCTAGTAACGATCTTCAATGTAAAATGTGAATAACCTGTGGAGTCTGAACAAAGCCTGGAGTTGGTTTTATAACGGCACATTACTTCATTATTAAACACAGTGGTTTCTTTGACAAGTAAACCACACGTAACTCAGTTCTCTTGAAATTGACCCGAAGCAGTGCGATGCACAAAACACATTTTATATGTGCATATGCAAATTAGTGCATATTCTGTTCACACACACACACACAGTCTGTTGAAATACCAACGTTGTCGTCCTAGTTTGTATTTCGTCAGGCGGTGTGCGGCTTTCCCTATAAAAATATAAAAGCAGCAGCTTGTTTTAGTCTCTCAGCCTCTGCAAAATCACCCTGACAGAAATGTGGCTCTGCCCAGGAATAATGCATTACAATGTCCTCATGATTGCAATAGCCATATCTGCTTCTTACAAACTGAAAGTTACATATCTTAATATAAACATGACTTTTTTTTAAACATGTTATTTCTCATAAACCAGGTAAAACACAATTACACAATTAGGCTATCTGATTGCTGATTGCTATTGAAAATAAGCTCTAGTTTGTACCATGTTTAAAAATAAAAAAAACCTTTTATTCTTGAAAAACATGGATGTTGCATTAAACTGAATGTTCTGAAATTAGACAAGTCTATCAAATGGGAAAAAGATCAAAGGGATTTTCACTTCAGATAAAATCATGGTTTAAATCGGCTTTGTTGTGTTGAGAAGTAGGTGAACCATAAAAAAGTCGTCCGTGCACTTGCTTCCTCATACACAATCAATACCGCACTCACTCAAAAGCAGCTGCTTCTCCTTAGCAATGCAATGATGCTCAAACTGAAAGCACGTTTTGTAAATCGGGAAAACATCAATCATAGCAATAAAAAGTGTAGAATAGTGTTGTAGAGTTACACATGTGGATCTTGGAATTGATTCCTGCGAGGTTCAGAAAAAACTGCTGCAAGTCACCAGTGGCCATTCATATCGCACCACGTACACAAGCGACGCCAGAAAAATCAAACCGGCAAAACCTACTTTGATTGAAAACGCATTTAAAAAATGTTTCCCGACATTAAGAGCATTTATACGGAGGTCGCAGAGAGCTTCAATCTTGTAGGTTTACCAGCAAGTGCTTAAAATAAGGTAAATAAATCCGCTTAGGATTCTTTTAAGAATCTGCTTTAAAATCAAACACAGACATTCATATATTTACAGGTCATTAAAAAGCCTATCTGTGAATTTGATTTATGAAGCCGTCCGTTAATAAACATTTGTAGTTTGCTTGGTAGACAACCTCTTGTCTCGAGGCAAAGACTGACGTCTCTCGCACCGGTGCTCTAGTTTAGAATGGAAATAAAATTTCCCGATGCATTCAGGCTTCTAGTTTGTTAATGCGTTATGGAGCCATGAAGAATGGATAAAGCATAAATGAATTCAAGAGCAGAAAATGAAAACAAAAGTCTACAAAAATAAAGCTTTGTTAAATCTCTGCATTATAGTCTCCTTTTGGTTCTACCTTTAGCTTGAATACAACGGACCTCAGAGAATTAAAGCGTAAAGCACTATGTACAAGCGCCACCAATGGTGGAGGAGATTGGCTACTCAGTCTGATGGCTGGAGAGAATCGGCTGTCTACAGATGGGGCACGTGTTGTTCTCAGACAGCCAGCGATCAATGCAATGGATGTGGAACTCGTGGGCACAGGGCAGACGCCGCAGCTTGTTGCCCTGGGCGTATTCGTTGATGCAGACGCTGCAAGCCCTGCCCTGCTCGCCCTCTAGGGTGACTTGACCGTAAGTGCGTGTGAGCAGATTGTCAATTTGTTCTTTGGTGAGGCCCCTGGGGTGTTCCTCATCTTCATCTTCGTTTAGCAGAAAAAAGTGTGCCAGCCTTAAAATGGGCAGCGTGCCATTTTCCACCAGGTTGTTAGTGTCTCTGTTGGCAGGCCGTCCCTCTGACCCGGTCCGGCTCACGCGTACTTGTCCTTCCTCCTCACCGTCTGTTAAATCTTCTCGTGTTGGATCCACTCCACTGTGGGTTGTCCCGCTCTCGCTGGCATTAACATGGTATGCTTGGCCTAGAGTGGTTGGAGCGGAAGCTGGATCAGGCGTTGCGGTCTCTGACTCTGCTTCGGTTTCCATGAGCGAGCTAAGCTCCCCGAAACCAGTCATGATCTGTCGTAATATGGAACGCAGCGCCGTTGAACTGGGTTCTCCCAGACCTGTTTCGGAAATGCGCCGTAAAGGGATTCGTATGGTGCTGACGTAAGTGCGGATTCCTGCCCGCTCAGAACGAGAGATTGTTCTGCGGAATCCACCGCTGTCACTCTCAAAAGTCACCGTGTTCTCAGCGGCGCGTGCACGGGAACGAGTGCGGCTAGCGATGCTGTCCCTGTCTCGGTTCTCGCCTGGCCTGATACGCCGCACCTGAAGATCCAGCATGATTGTGGGGTGGCGTCTTACCCCTCCGCCTCCTGAAGCGGGCGTTTCCCCCTCTTCCTCACCTGCCTCAGGACGGTCCGTATGAGCGGTCTGTTCTACAGCAGCCTCAACCGTTTCCATAGCAAGCGCTGAACTTCCAACATTCTCCACTGGAGGGACACTGCTATGGGAGGGGCTAACACTGGAGGGGGGGTTTCTGTCTACTGGGGACCGGCTACGTCTAATGGCGCGAGCTACAGCTCCTCCCACTCCTGCCGTCCTGCGCACGCGGCCACGTGAACGAGTTCTACTGCTTCGCGATTCACGGACTGGCTGTGCCAACGGTGGACCAGTCGGAAGTGGAGAACTGCCGCAGTCCAGGCCTTCATTTTCATTCTGCATCTCTATTGTGCCGCCTGAGGAAGTTGTGACCTGTATTTGATCTCCTACAGCATCACTATTAGGCTCGGTCGACTGTAAGGTGGGTGAAGCCTGGGGAGGGAGAGAGCTTAGCAAAGATGGCAAGTTTCTCAATGGTGTGGGTGGAACCTGTGAGTTTAAAGGTGGGTTTACTGGCGATGCTGTGCTACTACGAGTGCGACGAATAGCACCCCTCCTTCCCAGAGTGGGTCTGGTGTTTTGAACGGAGTATGGAGTAGATCTTGGGTGGTTGTGAGGGCTTGTAGGTGAAGAAGCAGGCAATACTGTTGGAGGAGGTGGAGAAGGCATTGGGTGTTCGGTCGGGTCGGGAGAGTCACTGTGTTCTCCGGGCTCTGGCTGCTCGTGGTTGATGTTGATCTCAAGACTGAAGCGAAACTCGCCACTGTTGGGGTTTGTCCGGCTGACAGCACGCCAGGTTTGATTTCCGCTCTGTCCGCTGCGAGTGGCGTTACCTGTGCGGCGAAACGTGTTCAACCACTCTAGCAGGGAATCACCATTAGACGCCTCAGCACTCGGTTCAACGGTTCCTGCAAAAAATAAAATAAAATGGATGAATAAACTATAAATATGCTTTTGATACAATATACATTTAGCTTGTGTGAGTATTTTTACCATGACATTTATATGTGCATTTTGTAATATTACTGAAAAACAAATAGCTAGTCAAATTAATTTTTTAAATAATACACACTTTTTTCTAAGGCATCTGTTTATGCCATATGGTAGTTATGGCAACCGGCAATACAGTAAAGTCAATCTTTGTAAAGTCAACAAAGACAAGTGAATCTTTGTCAATCGCTTGTCATGACTAGCTGCTGTAACTAGTTGTCTCTCTTACTTTTCTTTATGATTAGTAATGAATCACTAGTCATACTAATTACTAGTTATATTAGTCTCTAGATACTAGTTAGACTAGTTAGTAGATAGTCATACTTGTTAGGGGGGAGAAAACATAAGTCCATTAGCCAGTTAAACAGTTGATAAACATACCTTGCTCAAAAGATTTAAAATAAATAACAAAAAGGTGTTAATATGGAAACAAAATTTTAAGCACAAATTTTACATGAATTTCTGTAAAAATTTAAATTGAAAACAAATATTGACTATTGTAGTAGAAGCCAGGTCTCTTTAAGTCCATTAAATAAACTTTGCTATTCATGTTTTTACTGTTAAATTGAGTATAAAATTAATCTTAAACAACAATGCTAGAATGAATTGTGGAATGTTTCCTGCGTGAATGTTCTGACCGGCACTGCTTTCTGCCTCGTTGTTCTGCAGTTGCGGTTCAGGCTGTGGCTGGGAAGAGACTCGTTCTTTCGCACCATCCAGACGCTGCCTCAACTCTTCTGCTGTGATCTCACCTGGAGTTAAAAAGACAATTTACAGTTGATAACAACCCAAACCAACTCCCAAATAAACTTTAACAAAAACACACACCAGGCGTTCCCAGTAAATTGCCGTCTCTCATCAGCCTGTATTCCTCCTCGCTCAGTTCATTTATGAAGTGGTAGTATGCCTCCTCCCGTCGAAGACGCTCCGCTTGACGATGACGCTCGTCTCGTCCGCCGGGAGGGTCCATCACCATGGGAACCGCTTTCCCAAAAAATGGCAAAGAAAAACGTTCACATGCAGAGATATTCAAATCAGGTCATATTGCAATGACATGCCTTTTAACACAGTATGCCATTTAAATTTTCTTTTGAAATGAACAGGCATGTGAAACTCAGCATCAGGTGAGAGGTTAAATGTTACATTAAACAAGATCCAGTTTAAAAATTACACATTCAAACTCAATCAAAAGTGGTGCATAATTTTGTTATAACAAATAACAAACTATCAAAATAGAGACTTTAGCTTGAATGCATTTACAGATGTGTTGATGAATCAGGCTTCTTGCCTATTTCGGAAGTAAACTGATCAAGTGGTCCATCAAGTGGTCAGTTAGACCTAAAATTGACACTTTAAAAAAAAGATAAATCAATCATTTACCTAAGACAATGACGGGGTTTTAAAGACTGTATAAGCAAATCAACTCGGATGCGAAGTTTCGTTTTGTTTGCTAGAGCCTCCATTTAGAAATTTAACCAGAAAACGACGCCAATCGGTACGTTTGTTAAAGCAGACGGTCTCTGACAGACGTTAGACATCGTGACAATCGCGTTGCCGTGTGAATGCCGTCGCGACGAAAGGATATTACACACTGGAATATTAAACAATAAAGCAGCTCTGTAACAGAATGTCATACAGTAGGCCAAACAGAGCACCGCAGATGTCAAGCTCCATAACGACGCTGACAGCCTCGTAGCCAATCTGCGAGCGAGAAGTGAAGATTGACACACAACCTATCCACTCAGCATCGCGTCGAGGCGGGACATGACAAAGAAAAAGTCGGTCTCCATGTCAGCTAGCAGCAGCCCATCTAGAGACAATAAAACACCGTAGATGGCACTCAACACTCGCGTAAAATCACGTCTTGCGTTTAAAACCAAACTCTCATCATCGTCTGCTATCAGGCAAACGAAAGTCAGACATGACATCGAGCTGTCATTTTAAATACGCAACACCTTTAATGGTGTCGTTGGACTGATGACAAGCTAACTGTGAGCCAGGTTTAAATGATTACCTTGGCAAGTCAGAGAAAAACTCTCTGCCACGCGAGTATAACAGAACATAACAATCGCGTGAAGACGATTGAGCAGAACAACACGGCTGAGAAACAAAGAGAGAAATACCTGAAACAGCAGCTGTAATATGGACGAGTTCTCTTTCCTCTTCGCTCTGATACAATGTAACCAAGATGGGACCAACGGTGCCACACAAACAACTGTACGTCCGGCGTCCGCGTGCGGAAAACTAGTTCCGCGGCAGAATACGTCAAAACACAGAAATGCACATACAGTACGCATATTTTGGAAGACGTTGTTACACAATTATAGTGGCATACGTATAACCTGCAGATCTTTCCACCAGTACAAATGAGTTCTACAGTTGATGACTGAATATAATTAAAACAATTTTTGGTTAATGCTATAGTTTTTATACCTATGGCATAACTGAGAACTGGCCTTATAGTATAATTTGGTTCGACGTTAGCATATTTGTTCTGATCATTTAACACGTTTGTAAAAGTTAGACGTCATAATGAATCTGGTGTTAATAGTTAGCTCTTTGTTTTCATATTACAGCATTAAATTAAAAACATGTTTGCTTTTTGCTGTGCCAGTTTTTATCACCATCACACTGTCGCTAATAAGGGTTAGACTAATATAACGGAAATGAACGCAACGTTGTTATAACATATAAATAATACGTGTATAGATTCGTTTAAATATTATTACATTTAAATTTATCCGATGTTATATTTTCTAAAATTGTCCACATTTCCATATAAGCAGTTAAAACTTCCATAGTTTTAAATGCTTATAGCGTATAGCAAAGAGTTAACATCCACGTGGTACGCCACAGAGCCGCTCACTCAGCCGTCTTCTGAGACCACAGCGGTTTCATTTACGACGTTTTGCGACAGTGCCGTGCGCGAACGCTCAACTCTCCCGAGTGAGATACCGGCTCAGCGGCGCAGTTGCAGATAAATATCAAAGCAAGCGACGGGATAATCGTGTAAACACGTTGCGCTCTTTGGAAAACCAGAAGCCGGCGTCGCTCACGCGTCGTTTCAGCAGATCGTCCGTGATTACACTAAATGTGGATCTTTAGTTGAGCTCGAAGCGGCGCAAGGGACGGCAACTAATTGTCTAAACGGGGCTTGAAGTAAGTTGCCTCCCCAGCGGCGCTTTAAAAGGATCAAGCCTCAATCGAGTCCGTCGAACAACGCTGAAAATGGACTATGATTTCAAAGTGAAGCTCACCGGGGAGAGAGAACGGGTCGAGGATCTCTTTGAGTACGAGGGATGCAAAGTTGGCCGGGGAACATATGGCCATGTGTACAAAGCCAAGAGGAAAGACGGGTGAGTGTGAGGATGCTGCGGCCACACCAGGCCTGTGCTCCACAGACACCGGGCTTCTGGAAGCTCTGGCGGTTAGGAGCTCTGGAAATGAGCCAGATGTGTTTTGTGTTCGGCGTGCTTGTGAAAGAAGGCAGCAGTCGGGAGTGTTGTGCGTTTTGTAATCGCATTTCTCATCCAATCTAATGCGAAGCAACGTCCATTGTTTTGAAGTTTCTTCATCGAAACGTCTTCATGTGTTACCACAACCATTGGCTTTTCGACAGCACAATGCAAGTTGTCCTTTGAGAGCAAGCGCAGGGAAATGCTTCTACGCACATTATTACATGCAGGCGGAATACTGCATAAATGCATCTTTAGTGCTTCTCTGAAAGGGCTTTCTCTCTAAACGTGCAAATGATAACTACTGTCGCTGTCAGCCGACAAAGGCTTGAGTTCCTTCATTCACATCAGTGTGTCATTGTTTTGTTTTTTTATCTTTAAAAGAGTGCTGAATTTAGACCATTGTATTTGCATTTCTGTGCGTTGACACAATCGTATGTTATTATCGGAGTCGAACCCACTACCTATGTGGTGCAGTTTTTATTTACTTGAATACCTTCAATAATCCCAAAATTTACATTATGGGAGAAAAGAAACAAGGACTGTCTTCAAAAGTATAAAACGTTTACAGAAAGTATTATAATTGTAATTATCATATTGTGAAATGGGAAATATGATTTCTTGAAATATGAGGTGTAATTTCTCGCTCTTGCACTTGTCCTTTGTTCGTGATTTATGTATTTTCTTAAAGATGTGATTGCATTTGAGGGTGTCACTTCAAACAGAATATGAACTAATAAACTCCAAGTCTCATTTGGGATCCAGACATGTTTGATATATATGAACTACTGTTTTTACTGACAATTTGTTTTCCAGCACCTAGTCCAGACCTGATTTTGCACTTGTCTGTACTGGTTTAGAGACAGCAGGACTGCTTTGTTGTGGTTGTTCTTCATTGGTTAAGATTAAAGGCCTTTCATCAGATACCCTTCTGCATGCCCTTTACTTCTGTTGTGCATAATTCTGATGGTTCATTGTGCGTGCTCTGTGTTTCTTACAGGAAGGATGATAAAGATTATGCGCTGAAGCAGATTGAAGGAACGGGCATCTCCATGTCCGCCTGCAGAGAGATTGCTGTGAGTGCTTTAACTTCGTCTAAAACACTTCATCCTCTACGAGAAGCGATACAGCTCAATTTCTGTCTAAATGAAAATCTACAGTGTTTAAAAAAAANTATTTTTAGGTGCAGTGGTTGTATTTGAGCATTTTAGAAAAATGGCGAAAGGTGACCCGGGGAAGCCCAAGGGCAAGATGTCAGCCTATGCTTACTTTGTGAAGACCTGTCGTGAGGAACACAACAAGAAGAACCCTGGGGTCTCAGTTAACTTCTCTGAGTTTTCAAAGAAGTGCTCCGAAAGATGGAAAGTAAGTGGACTGGATATGACTGGAAGTCTAAACAAACGCTAAAGTGAGATTGTTTTGGGTTATTTTATTTACTTTTAAACAGACCATGTCACCTAAAGAGAAGACAAAATTTGAAGACTTGGCAAAGCAGGACAAAGTCCGTTACGACCAGGAGATGATGAACTACAATCCAGGGAAAAAAGGCAAAAAGCAGAAGAAGGACCCCAATGCACCCAGACGGCCACCGTAGGGTCTTTCTTTTTGGTCTTTAAGTTTGGTTGTCTCGCTGTTTTTGCATTTACATTTCATCACTTTCTATGTTTTGTTTGATTTTTAGGTCTGGGTTCTTCTTGTTCTGTGGCGAACACCGGCCCAGTATCAAGGCCCAGAACCCCAGTCTTGGCATTGGAGATGTCGCTAAGAGACTGGGAGAGATGTGGAACAACCTGTCTGATTCTGAGAAACAGCCTTTCCTGAACAAAGCCAGTGTACTGAAGGACAAGTACCAAAAGGTAGGCGTCGACCTGCCTTCTGCCTCCCCAATATTTGCATGCTAATAATAAGATACACAACATTTTCAAACTTAACATTATTTATTGAACAATGACTTGTAACAAATAAAATAAGTCAATGTATATTAAAATAAGTCATATAAACAACTTTAATTATAAATGAAGAAATCTGAACAAATTAGAACAATGAAATGGTTGAATTTTCACCCTTGTGAGGACAAAGGACGTTCAATTCAAAACATGTCAAGTTTTTTTTGACCTGGNGGCTGGGTTACATTGGCTGTACAGGCAATTGCGGCTTCTTTTTCTTTCTGGGCATCTTTGTAAGCTTGGAAGTGGTGACATCTCAGGTGACTCCACACATTTGTGGTGTTTTCCCCTTTACAATGTTCAGCTCCCATGATCACCAGTCCATTGCAGATATTGCACCTGGCTTTCCCTGGAGTTGACACAGTGAAATGCTGCCATACTGGGGCTTAATAATATTATTAAGGGTAGAGAACAGGACGCGGGGTCTGCCAGCAGCTGACTCTATAATTGATGAATAGTAATGAGACTTTGCTTCAGCGATGGCCTTTGGTATGGGTAGGGAATGCGACTGTTCCAGTCCGAAACTGGCCATACAGGAATGAAGTTCAGTGGACGTTGACTTAGTCATGTCATCAACTGGATCAACATTTCAACTGGATGTTGAAATCCCCAAGCAGAATAGTGTTAGGCGATTGTAGGCACAGGACATCAATGAGCTCGGCAAGTTCATTGAAAAAGTCAGCGGTTTGTCTGGGTGGTCGATAGATTAATGCTATTTTGGGTAAACACACTCGAACGACTTATACAGACGTGGACAAAATTGTTGGTACCCTTCGATCAATGAAAGAAAAACTCACAATGGTCACAGAAATAACTTTAATCTGACAAAAGTAATAATAAATAAAAATTCTATAAATGTTAACCAATGAAAGTCAGACATTGTTTTTCAACCATGCTTNCCAAAAAAAAACATGTGATCAGGCAATCTCTAGTTATGAATGAATATTTTATTTTTAAAACAGTTTACACAGTGTAATGGCATTAATATCATATAATGTCCTGTGTCAATATGAAACATTTGCTGTCTTTGTAGGTCATGAACACCAGAGTGTGTATCAGTGTTTGCTCTCCTCCACAGCTGCTGCGTGAACTGAAGCACCCCAATGTGATCTCGCTGCAGAAGGTTTTCCTGTCGCACGCGGACCGCAAAGTCTGGCTTCTCTTTGACTATGCGGAGCACGACCTCTGGGTAATGCGGAAGAATCACAGACGTGCTCTGCGACATAGTGCACCTGGCTGAGTGTTGTGTGTCTCTCCAGCACATTATAAAGTTCCACAGAGCATCCAAGGCCAACAAGAAGCCTCTCCAACTGCCACGTGGGATGGTAAAGTCCTTGCTTTATCAGATCCTGGACGGTATCCACTATTTGCACGCTAACTGGGTCTTACACCGGGACCTGGTGAGTTTCCTGTGTGTGTGTGTGTGCGCATGGGAGAGAGAGGGTAGTAGGAATTTAGCTGTGTGTGCTGTTTTTGTCAGTCACAAGGTTGTGGACACACGTTTGATTAAAACGCTGTTATATGGAGTAAGATTTAGACAGTTTTGTTCAAATGCTTGGTGAACTGATCCTCGTAACAATATGCCTTTATTGTTCCTTCAACGTGGGTTCCTGGTGAAACTAGTCTGGCCAACATGAGCATTCCTTTGTTCTTGTTCCTCATAAGTGGGGTTTACTAAAGCTTCAGGTCTCAAATACAGGCGGCTAAGCAGAGTTTCTTCTGTAAGATGAATGGTTGAATAGGAACTCTGAGTTGAGGTGGAGTGGGCATCTTTTTCTGATGCATCAAAATTGTCTCCTAAGGGAGGTGATGTAGAGGATATGTAGGAGGTTGGGGAGGTGGAGAAAGTGTTGAGGGAAGTTTGATTCCATGTCTCAGGCTGTTTTGTCTGTGATCCAGCCTGAGCAGTTGAAGATGCCTAGATATAATATGCATATGTACCTTTTTCTCTGCAGAAACCTGCTAACATTTTGGTAATGGGTGAAGGTCCTGAAAGAGGACGTGTGAAGATCGGTATGGCGTCACTTCTCCTCTGATGTATTTGTTTTATCAGATTGTCCTGTTTCTTGTTCCACATTGTCTTTTAAAACTATCTGCAGCTGACATGGGCTTTGCACGACTTTTCAATTCACCACTGAAGCCTTTAGCTGATTTGGACCCTGTAGTTGTCACATTCTGGTACAGAGCACCAGAGCTGCTGCTGGGAGCCAGACATTACACCAAAGCCATCGGTGAGGTTTCACTCCCTTGTTCCTAATTCGGCTTTGGTTTTTCTTTTGTGATATCACACTCTGGCTTGTTTTCAGATATTTGGGCGATTGGCTGTATCTTTGCTGAGCTTTTGACCTCGGAGCCGATCTTTCACTGTCGACAGGAAGACATCAAGACTAGTAATCCCTACCACCATGATCAGCTGGACCGAATCTTTAACGTCATGGGCTTTCCAGCAGGTGTTGTTTCTATTTGTTGATTATGATTATGTCAGTTCGTTCCAGGGAAAGAAAGAAATGGTGGGATTTTTTGACTTTATGATGGATGGATGGATGGATGATGATCTGATGGACAGACAGAAAGGTAGACCAATTGATGGATGGATGGATGGATGGATGGACCGACAGACATAGGTGGCTATATCTAAGAGAGTTTTATTATGAGGATAGATAGACAGACAACAACAAGAGAATGATTGATAGATAGATAGACAGAGACAGAAATATGAATTGATTGATTTTTTTTTTTTTTTTTTTTTTTTTTTTTTTTGTAAATGTAAATCAGTAACTAGTCTTTTATTTTCAGACAAAGACTGGGAAGACATCAAGAAGATGCCGGAACATTCCACATTAATGAAAGACTTCAGAAGGAACACGTATGTTTTAAGATGCTTTCAGCTGCATCGTTTTCGCACAAAAAGAAATGCTTTTTGATTGATTTATATCTATATAAAGATTATTTATATGATTTATTTTTATTATTTCAGATACACTAATTGCAGCCTTATAAAGTACATGGAGAAGCATAAAGTAAAACCAGACAGCAAAGCATTCCACTTGGTGAGCGACCGGCAAACACGGAAGGATGCAGGAACGCTTTATGTTGTTAACATCTGTTCAATCTCAGCTGCAGAAACTGCTCACTATGGACCCAATTCGGCGAATTACGTCTGAGCAGGCCATGCAGGACCCGTACTTCCTAGAGGAGCCTCTTCCTACGTCTGAGTAAGTCGAGTCCCAAGACATGCTTTACTGTGATTTAAGGACTGTCTGTAACCTTCAACACTACACACGGGTTACATTCCATAATAATGACCCACAATTCCTTTGATTTGATCAGTGTCTTCGCTGGCTGCCAGATTCCATATCCTAAACGGGAATTTCTGACAGAAGAGGAGCCTGAAGACAAGGCAGATAAAGTAAGAAATGTGTGTTGACTGTTTATTTTCGTATTTCATAGAAAAATGTTTTTTATTAAACCCTGTTTATGAATTCCTTTTGATGAGGAATACTACAACTACTCAACAACTATTAGTGATGTATTTATTTTTTTTATTTTCTACATAACTGCAGAAAAACCAGCAGCAGCAACCGCAGCAGGGGAATAACCACACCAACGGGGCGGGACACACTGGTAACCCTGACAACAGCCACGCACAAGGCCCGCCTCTGAAGAAGGTGAGAGTGGTCCCGCCCACTACTACCTCAAGTGGCCTGATCATGACCTCAGATTACCAGGTAACCAATAGAAATATGAAGTATGAATTCCGTTATAAATTTAAAACGCAAGGACTGTTTCTGTAGTACACCTTATAGGGCTTCAAGTTTCAAACATTCTTCTGAAATTACACACGTGCTCAGATTATATTAAGTTATAAAATCATTAATTAGTTTTAATCAAAGTATTTAATCGAAGTATTATTAATGATAAAAGTATGGTAGTTTTGTGTATGTATGTGTGTATATTCAATTATTCACAGTCTCTCAGACTGCGTGCGCATGCGCACTGCGCACAGACCATATGTCGGTCTTTTGTTCCTTTAGATAAAAATGTGTGATCAGTCTTTTCAGCTAGACTAATTATCAGTGCCATACTTTTGCCACACAAATATACAAATACATATCCGTTGTCTCTTTTCCTCAAAATAAATTACTTATTTCTTTATTAATTATTATAACCGGCTTACCCATTGTTTTCTTTAGTCAAAAACGGTATATTTCAGTAAATTTACTTTTTACATTTTACACTTCAATATTCAATATTACAATATTCTATACTTGTTCATGTCATTAATAATTGTTAATACTAAAGAATTATTAATAATAAATTATTATTATTATTATTATTATTATTATTAGTGATTTTATTGCGATTAATCGCAATTTAATTTGGTTGAGGAAGTGCAATTAACTAGTTAAAAAATGTTTATCATTTGACAGCCCTAATATATATATATATAATATATTATTTACTATTTTATAGTAACCTCAGCAATACAAACCTGCAACATTTCTGCTCCATCTTTCAGCGTTCCAATCCACATGCTGCCTATCAGAATCCAGGACCAAGCACATCATTGCCCCAAAGCAGCATGGGATACTCCTCTACCTCCCAGCAGCCTCCTCAGTACTCACACCAGTCCCATCGCTACTGAACTGGGCCCTCATAAGGGCCCCATCAGGAGAATGTACTCACAGCCATGGTTGCGAGCCGGACTTAAACCGGGTGCAAAATAACCATATGGCACCACAGGAGCTATTTACCCAACTAATCACGTCAACGTGTCATGCCGCCATTTTCCACAGCAAAGCTATGGAGCTTGAAAAAAATACAAAACAAAAAGGAGAAGCAAATATGTGTTTCATTGGTGATAGTTCCAAGTCTCTGCTGCAAGTCTGTGATGAAAAGAAAATGACAAAAAAAAAAGCAACTAACAACTTCGGTTTGTGGTACTGAACAGCTGCACTCTTCAGTGAAAGTGGTTTGGCATGAAGCAAACATTCATCGTGCTGCCAAATCACTTTAGGCCCTGTTCTTGTCGCTCTTATATTTCAGCCTCTCTGAGACTAAAAGCTGCTATGTGACTGCCAGAAAAGACGTGGTGATTTACTGTCATCCTGTCTTTTTCTCCGTCTGCCCTTACTCTCACACACACACACACGCACATGCGTAAACACTCATGCACTCACTCTTCAAGCCCATTGCTGGGGACCGAATTCTCTGTGCCGGAGCTGCTGACTGAAGCGGAGCGAGAGCCTCTAGTGCCCCTGCTGGACCTTACTGGTAGTAGGCAATCTAAAGATCCCAAGAAACTTGATTTTAGTAGTTAATAATTTAATGTTTTAATTTTACTTTAGGAGAGGTCAGCAACTTCCATTTTGCTGTCACACCAGCTATTGTGTGAAAGATCAGCCTTAGGAATTCATGAAAGCAGTTGTGTGGACGGCAGATTAAACATGCATTGTACTGTATTGTAACAAAATATTTTACATGAAACGAATATCCTGACAATAAAGTGGAAGCGTTAAAAAACTTGAAGATTCCTCGTTTGTGTGTGTTTGTCAGTTTTTAAAGAAAATCTTATGCGTGCAATTTGATTGGTTTGCTTGACTAATCTATTGTAATTTTACAAGTGTACTTGCTTTTTGCAATGTCTAGTTAACANNGCTGCGCTTTCACTGAAGCAGTGGATTCTGTCGCTCTGGTGAATTTGTGATTTATCATTTTTCAATTGTCTGGTCTGCGGAGCTTCACAGCCTCGCAAAATCACTTGATTAATTGCTTTTGTTGCACAAAAAATGTGCTGCTCATTTGAGGACGTTCGCACATTTTTCAGTTTGAAACGTGACATCACGCCCCCTGATCCACACTCAAACACACTTTGCGCTCACATTACTAGTGATAGGAAGATGGTGAACCCACTTCTGAGTTTTAGTCCTCTACCACACTTGGACAGTCTGAAGAGCAGTCGACACATTGACGGTGAGGAAAACCGCTGAAAACGGAGACTGGCCTAATTTTAGACTGGTCACTAAATAGTGAGTACAGGCTGTGAGAGCGCCATCGTTGTCTTTCTGGTGCAGTGATGATGATGGTGTTGTGTCGGTCCAGACAAACGGATCACCACAAACGTTTAAATACTATAAATACGATGATGGTATTCCGATTATGAATGTTTCAGCGCTCGCTAAACTCCTCCCCCTCTTCCAGTCAATCACATTCTCACCGTGAATGCAGCTGAAAACGTAAAGAAAAATTCAAAAATGAACAAAAATGTGAAACTCGTTTTGTGAAAATCGTTTCTTCGAAATTTACGTTCAATATTTTTGGCACTAATCTGATTCCACAGTAGAACCTCCACCTTTTAACAGTTAAGTACTGAAATACCTTTCACAGCAATAAACGGTCATTCTAAATTATGGTACATTTGCTGTACATTTCCAGTTGAAAGCCGGTTTTTGTAGCTGCCTGTTCTTTACTGTAAAATTTTTTTTTTTATTTAAAAGTTTTATTAAGCATTTTGGGTTGGTGAGGGAGGAGTAGGAAGTGAATGTGTGTTGTTGTCGCAAGAAAGTGGATTATCAGATTAGCGGTGGAGTTTGGAACGTAACAAGACAAGACGACTGGAAAGGCGAATCAAGAGCTGAGGGAAAGTCAGTTGAAAGGTAGGTTGGGGGGAATCAAAATAATTGATTATTTTGTTAATTGATTATGGTTGGGGGGTAGACCATAAACCGGGATGAGGTGGCCTTTCAGCTCTCACACACCTGGAGTAACATCCTCCAGCAGCAGGAGAACAGCAAGAGGTGGAGTCGGCAAGTCAATCGGCCGACTCTGCCTTGGTGAACATCAGCTGTTTTTAACCACGTCACCACTCCATCTGGTGACACCTTTGAATAAGATGGAAGTGACGTCAAAACATGAAGGTATGCAAGGAATTTAAAACATGCGATCGTATCTGAGATACAGAAGTAGATAGAATGAACTATAAGATAAGAGACACTAGAATCATGTTTGAAGAAAAACTGTAAAAAATGATTCCTTTCATAGTCAGGTCACTTCGACGTCACTTCGACGCTTCCTGGAGGGACCGTCCAAGGCTTCCGGGCAGGCGGCGAAGTTCCTGTACGCGCTAAACGCTAAGGGCTACGCCGTCAATAGCCAGACCGCTTCCGCGCTCCACGCACTGGCGGCTCGGCCGTTTACCTAGCACAGTGGCTGGNACTGTGAAAAGCGCCCTACAAATACTCATTATTATGTTATTATTATTATTATCCAACTGTCCACAGGTGAGGGTGTGAATGAGTGGCTCGCTCTGTGATTGGTCGACCACTAATGGGTGTGTGTGTTAATCCCGCCTCCATGTCTAAAGTTGCCAGGTTGCAAAGTGACCCAGAAACATCCATAAGTCAATCCAAGGTGAAGTTGTGACGTTTAGAATGCTTCCCACACTCATTCACAAGGTTTTAACGGAGGGTAAATAGGCATCTGAACTCCCCATCCTTTCCAAAACGCCCTCAAGATAAGCGGACCAGCGCGGCGCTGGAGGTGAGCCTCATTAAATTGTTTCATCCAT
Organism: Paedocypris carbunculus; assembly: GCA_028128575.1. NCBI lineage: Eukaryota > Metazoa > Chordata > Actinopteri > Cypriniformes > Paedocypris > Paedocypris carbunculus. The sequence continues at coordinate 108,751 of SOMO01000164.1, forward strand.
GATTAATTGGCAGGTTTCGCAAACACAGCAAGAAAAGCGCGGCGGCGTTGTGTTTTCCCGCCTTGAGACGGCTCCTCGCTTTAATACCATGTGAGAGGAGCCGCGAAAAGGCTTCCTGAAGTTAAAAGAATTGTTGGATCAACTAAAAGGCCCAAGGACATTTACCTCCTTCATGTTTACAAAAAGCCCAATTCACTGTAGGTATTGTAAATGCCAGGCGTTTAGGGAAAAGCTTCCTGGCTTTGTTGCGCGCGGCACTCAGACTGTCACCCGCCGTTATCCCTTCCCTCTTATCTTGTTTCAATCCGCCATCTCTCGGAATCGGAACGTCTTCATTGTTGTGGAGAACAAACAAAGACAACTTGACATTTCTCGCAGCCAGTAAGTCTTGACTTCACTCTGGGACTCTGAGGTATTATCCGCCTACGTTGTGTTCCAGATGGTTCTATTCTTCTGATCGACATGAAGGAATGTGCGAAGAAGAACAGTTGAAGATGTTGAGTCGACCTGTTCAATTATTCAGCGTCTCTCTCTCTCTCTCTCCAAAAACATAGATGGTAAATCAATGGTGATAAAAGAGCATAAGATACCATTTTGGATTCAAAGTACCTTTTGTATCAGAACCTCAGCCTCCCTTTGGTAAATGCATAAGTCAGACTCTTATCAGACGCTGGATGATTCCCCGCACAACACGGAGCCTTCAAACGTGCTGATTGTCTGCCTTTAAATTATTTGGGTCCGTCGAGACCTGGCGGGATTGTGATTTCACGGCCCAACACAATGGAAATCAGACCGAATGGCTGATGTTCTGCGCATTTAACACCCAGGAAGTTGGCTGAGGGGGAAAGGAAGTGCATGTGCTTCACGGGGGGCTGACGGAAGCTTCTAGACTGCTTGTTTAATGCAGGAGTGGAATCTTCTGTTGAAGACACTTACAGTCGTGGATTGAAAGCTGGATACTAGGTTGAATAAACATACATATTGAACATAAGTTGAAAATACATACATGTATTAATATATGATATAATTGATAAGATGATGTAATTGATGATTAATAGAACAACAGAGTAATAATATACCAATGCTTGATGTCAAGCCTCCAATAAAGTAAAAAAAAAAAAT
>SOMO01000164.1:114021-140986 GCA_028128575.1 Paedocypris carbunculus
TGCCTGCAAGTGTGAGCGAATGTATCAGTGTAGATTGTATTTTTGTGCATCACTGTACGCAGTGTGTGTATGGGAGAGAATGTGTTTGTGTATGTTACGTTTGTGTTGGATGTCTCTGATCTACAGCTGGGCGTTTGGATGATGAACAGGATTAGATTCTGCCTTTCCTAATACAGTGTAATCCGTTCACGGGAGACGGCTTACGGCCAGCGTCCCTCCATGTTTCTGCCTGTGTCAGGATGCATTGAACTTCATATTCGCTGAGAAGAAAGAGCGTGTTTGTGGTTTCAGAGGTCAGCCTGGGCTTTTCTCCTAATGAAGCTGTCCAAAATTCACTAGAACATTCCCTGTGACACGGCGTGGGGGCGCCTTATATAAAAGCCGCTTCATCCCAAAACTGAGTTACTGTCAGGAATGAGAGGGTCTGTGTGAGCAAGTGTGTGTTCCTCAGTGTTTTGTGTGTTGTGCGCAGGTAGAGGGGTGTGCGGAGCGTCATGCCACTGGTGAAGAGGAACATCGAGCCCCGGCATCTGTGCCGCAGGGTCCTGCCCGAGGGCATCGGCAGTGAACTGGAGTGTGTGATGAACAACACGCTCTCCTCCATCATCCGCCAGCTCAGCAGTCTCAGTAAGTTTAATTTAAAGCCCACTGTCTGGTTAAATGATTAGCTTTAGCGTCTAATGTTCTTAAATTATGCTCTTTAACTATAATGATGAGCATCGCTAGAGGCAATGTACCACTAGACGTGTGCTTATATGTGTTTCGCTATCATATCTGCTTTACTGTTGAGATCACATCTTTCTTCTCTGTGTCTGAAATTCGTTTTTATTTAACTTGTTTAAATCCCTCTCTCTCTTTCTCACATTGTCTTTCTCTGTTTCTTTCTGTCTCACTCCCTGTATCTCCTTTATTTCTTATGGTCTCTCTGTTATATTCTCTGTCTGTTTCTTTTAGTTTCTGTCTGTTTATTTATTTTTGCCTCTACTTTTTGTTTCTGTCTCTATTTCTTTTTATACCTCTCATTGTTCCTCTCTTGGTTTCTCTCTGACATTTAATAATTTATTAGAAGTTGTTTTATAGAAACATGTACAATATGGTATTTAATAAACGTATGGAATGTTTGTGTGACGGTTCTATTAAATGTGGCCAGCGTGCATATTTGTTCATTTACCGGTTTATATTTTTTTATGTGCGTGAGAGCACAAGCTTGTGTATACACACACACACACACACACACACACACCTTATTTGAATGTTTCTTATATTATTTTCTCTAAACGGTTAATTTTGTAGACGAGTGATGTTTTAGCCAGTTATTGTCAGTGTAACATGAAGAGATGCTGCTTCACCATAATTCTTCTCGACTCACGGGAGCTGAGTGTTACATAAGACCATTATCATGAAAACTCCATCCATCCATACACTCATCCTCCATCCCTCCATATGTGCATCTCGCTTCTTTTTTCACCCACCTGGCTGTTCCAGAAGCATCCAGCGGACCCTTCAAGCCCCCCGAAGCGTCTTTACTGTGTTTAGCAAAGGCTTGTTGAAGGCCTTTCAGTGGCAGCTGTGGGGATTAAATATAAATGTCAGTCCACTGGACCTCAAAACGATGTGTACATGTGATAAATATAGCATGTGCATGCCTGGAAACATGCGTTTCATGACGACCAGGGGTGTGTGTGTGTGTGTGTAAGTGTGTGTGTGTGCGTGTGTGTGTGTTCAGGGTCAGTGTTCAGGGCCAGGAATGTGAAAGTAGCACACACTCTTTCTTCCTTTCAATATTTTCTTCTGTGCTTTTGTTTGACACGACCAGTATTAATAGGCTCAGCTTGGCTTAATACATGATATAAAAAGATACATATTCATATATACTGTATACTGTATTTGTTTATTTTTGTGTGCGTTTGTATTCATATGTGTGGTCATATAAACATGCATACATACATACATTCTTGTAATAATGTGTGTTTGTTGGAAAAATTGATGCTTCACCGAAACACCCACATCAAGCTTATCTTGCATTATATCTTCAGCCGTCATTTCTTTTTTCTCCTCTCGTCTTGCAGGTAAACATGCAGAAGACATATTCGGAGAACTCTTCAACGAAGCAAACACATTCTATTTGCGTGCCAACTCTCTGCAGGATCGTATTGACCGGCTTGCCGTCAAGGTCACCCAGCTGGACTCCACCGTCGAGGAGGGTGAGAAACCAGATACATCTCGTCTATCATCCTTCCATTTCTCCTGAAAGTAATCGCTAAAGTTACACGGCTCCAGTGGCGGATCAATACCAACTGAAAAATCAGCAAAAAAAATAGCTACTGCAAACTGGCCCGCTGCATTTTTTTTGTATCTCATTCCTCTATCACCCGCCTAAAGAACATGTTTGCTTTATTTTTTACATTAGGGATCAATATAGGAGTTAGTTTACACACTCGAGGGTCGATGTAATGAATCTCTGTCTTTCTCTGCTCAGTGTCCCTCCAGGATATAAACATGAGGAAAGCGTTTAAAAGCTCCACNAATAGCTACTGCAAACTGGCCCGCTGCATTTTTTTTATCTCATTCCTCTATCACCCGCCTAAGAAACATGTTTGCTTTATTTTTTACATTAGGGATCAATATAGGAGTTAGTTTACACACTCGAGGGTCGATGTAATGAATCTCTGTCTTTCTCTGCTCAGTGTCCCTCCAGGATATAAACATGAGGAAAGCGTTTAAAAGCTCCACCGTGCAGGACCAGCAGGTGGTGTCCAAGAGCAGCGTACCCAACCCAGTCACAGAGATGTGCAATCTGAGCGACAAACCTCCACCACTCAATATTCTCACGCCATACAGGTCCTCAAACATTCTACAATTTAAATGCATTTACTGTGTCAAGGCATGATAAAAGTTTTGCTTTTATCTGATAAGGATAAGAACACGGCGAATTTATGTTTGAATAATCATGCTTCACATTCTGGGATCAGACCTTTTAAACTTTTGCAAACATCTGGATATATAAAAACAAAAGGTTTTTAATTGTACATTTTTAATATTTTGTAAAAAAAAAAAAACAAAAAAAAAAAGAACAACAATTTTAATAATACACAATAATAGTTTTGTTATTTTATAATATAATACTTGTGAGAAAACTGAAGAACAGTTATGATATACGGTACTCTATACATTTAAAACTCATTAACTTTACTATCAACGTTCAGGGAAATTATTTTTGATGTAATTCAATGTGATTGATTGTAATACTGCATATTAAATGACACATTTTGAAATCAAATTAACCTTTTAAAGAACCTCAGTAGATTGAATAGTTAGATTGAACTAGGCATTCATTTTAAAAATAGAACTAGTCTATATTTCATTGGTTGGTGATGTTAAATGAGGACCTCTGTATTTTATTGTTTCAAAGTGAAATATAAAGGAGTTATGAATTCTTAAAACTGTCAGATGTGCTGTAGCTGATGTGAACACGAGCTCTGGCCGCTCATGAAAACTTAAACACACCTAATGTACAATATTCTGCAGACAGTTGCTGTGCTCTCTGTAGTTTAACAGTTAGCAAACTGCTTGTGATTTCGCATGAATAAATTATGATCAATTAATAGCAATTCTGGACAAGCAATCGTAGGGGAAGATGCATCACAATGCTTTTATGGTTCTTCTCTTATTTAAATGTTTTGAAAAAAGGAAAGATGTTGCCAGAAATGAAGTACTGATATCACATTATCACAAGCTTTCTCTGAGGCTATTTCAAAGTATTTAATACAGATGCATGTATCTTTTTTTTTTTTTTTTTTTTATTTCTTGTCGCCATAGAGATGACGATAAAGAAGGGCTGAAATTTTACACCGACCCATCCTACTTTTTTGACCTGTGGAAGGAGAAGATGCTGCAGGACACCGAGGACAAGAGAAAAGAAAAGAGGAGACAAAAGGTTGGAGCTCTTCATAGAATGTTTTTTTGGAATTGCATATGATTGGATGTTGTGCAACAGGAACAAAGGCGATGCGTGGACGGCACTCTGCAGAGAGAGGTGAAGAAAGTGCGGAAAGCACGAAACCGCAGGCAGGAGTGGAACATGATGGCTTTTGATAAGGAGCTCAGACCTGACCATCGACATTCCCACACTGTCCATAGAGGAGGATCCACCGAAGGCACCATGTCCCCAGATCACAGGTTTCCTCTACTCATCCATGCTCATGGTTCCAATTTTAACGATAGACATAACACAATTATAAGCCACTCACCTCATTTCTGCAGGTCTCATGGTCAAGACCACGTGGATCATGGATATCTCACCATGGCCAATCACACTGGTCATGCCTATACCTACTCTGGCCCTCCACCCAGTATGGCAGCCTTGGCAGCTCATACTCAAATGACCATGGACCAGGACTACAGGGGCGGGTCGATGGCGTACCGTTCAGGAACTTTGGGCCGGCCACATCAGGCCCCGCCCCCTCCACCTGCATCAAACACCATGAATGGCTCCTTTAGCCTTCCACCTGTCGATTACAGGTTGAGCCTTTTTTGCAGCAAGCAGTTAAACGTGTTTTATGTTTAAACCTAGGACGGTTGGTTCATAACAATCTAACATTTAGTTACACAAAAACGTCCTTGCAGCCAAAAAACCTGTTTCTCATTCCATGTCTGGTGCCATATACAGTACAATGGTTTATAAAGGCTGCCCTCTACAGGTCAAGCATGAGCTTTACATTCATCATAGCTGTTTATCAAAGCCAGGCCAGTTTATTCAAACCGTTGCATCATTTCATCTCTAACTATTTAAGCAATAAAAGGAGAGTGGGGAAAGTTGGGGCCCACCGATCAGATTTTTTTACTAATGCATTGGCAAGTCTTTTTTTAAATCAATTGTTCCAAATCAAATCAGTTTCTTTTAATAAAACAAATCATTTAGAAAATTAGCATTAATTTAGAAATAAAAATGAATAAGTGAACGAATATGTTTACAGTTGTTTAATTTACCTTCTCTTCTGTTGTCTGCAGTCTGGATTACATGAACTCCGGACTTCCACCATCCTCTGTCGTCCCATCCTCACAAACTGCTTTTGCCATGCCGCCCATGGGACAAGCCCCACCTCCAAACCTAGTTGGGACAATTTCTGGCTACACCCCATCCACCTCAACAACCTCTGGGACATCCGTTGCTCCTCCTCCACCAGTGGCCCCGCCTCCACCTCCCAGTGCTGTCCAATCCATCTCTTCCAAACGACCCTCTGTGCCTACTGAAACTCAGCCCGTCAGCGATGCTCGCAGCGACCTGCTGGCAGCCATACGCATGGGTATGAAATGTTTGTGTGTAGTTGTTATTTATAAGTACGTTATAATCCTTATTACATAACCAGACTTCCATGCTGCCGGGTCCCTGATGTCATTAGTGGACCGTTAATCTGTTAGAAATAACATATTAGATTCATTGCAAAAGCTCATTTTGTCAAGAAAACCTGACACATTTGCGCCGAAACATCTGCCTCAAAGACAAATGACAAGGTGAACCACAAATCAAACGACAGTTTCTGCTTTCCCTGAACTTACACACACATTTACAGCATTTGCAAGGTAGTATGTTGTAAAATATTTTTGCTTATGTTGGCTTGACCAATCACGAGGCATCTTAAGGCCTTGTTTTTAACAAAATTAGCACAATAGTTGGCTTTTCAGTTAAAGCTTTTCTTAAAACTCAATTGTGTGGTTCTTTTATTTTAGGTATTCAGCTCAAAAAAGTCCAGGAGCAACAGGAGCAGCAGGCGAAACGTGAGCCGGTGGGCAACGACGTGGCCACCATCCTGTCTCGCCGCATTGCTGTGGAATACAGCGACTCTGAAGACGAGTCCGAACTGGAGGAAAATGATTGGTCCGACTGAAGCAACACTCCCGCGCATTCATGCATCCACACACACGCACGCGTGATCCTTAAACAAATCTTAACCTGTAAACCTCTAACGTCTATATGCAACTCTTTCTACCCCCTGTTTTCCCCAGTTTGATAATGCTTTGTTATACGGTAATATATGCTAATAAATGACACGGATATACTGTGAGTGGTGAGCAGCAGCTATAGCATGTCATGTCAGCACAAACAGCCACTGGCTGAAAGATTCCCTGTGTGAGAGGACTGTAATAAACTCCCTCATTATCAGCCTCTGCTTGGGTGATGAAAAGTCACCATAATATTGGCGATGATCTGACGAGTCATGTGGAATCACACGGCCCCGTGTTTCTGCTTCAGAGTGCCTTCGTCATGGAAACGGGGCCCTTTTTGATTCAGATGATTGTCTCTATGGAAACAGTACAGCTGAGACTGAGGTCACCATGGCAACGGTGGCATCCAACCAACTGATGTGCAAGTGTGAATAAACCCAGGCGAGGATGTTTTTTAATGCACAGCACGTTTTTTAATACAAAATTAACAAGATCTCTCAATTGGTTAAACTAACCAAAGCAATAAAAGTCAACAACTAACACCTTGGAAAAATATACAACACGTAAACACAATGTCTTACAATGTTAATTAGTGCATGTTGGTTATAAGTCCTAGAATATTGTTTTGCAGATAAGTCATTGTGCCATTTCTAATAATACAAAAAAAAAAACAATAAAGTGCATTTCACAGTTCAATCTACGCATACGTGTTCACAAGATGCTGAAACTGATATTCAAATGCCCCTCGGATCATTCCGGATTCCGATTCACGTCTCTCTTGTGTCTAAATCATGCTGTTTCTCAAAGACGACGTTCCTCAAACCCAGAAGCAGAGGAGCACTTGTATTCGAGCCCTTTTTCACAGTCATCTAAAGCTGAAAACGTGTCTACTTAAACCTTCCATCCACGTGTGTGAAGTCCAGCAGAGACCAGGCACAAAGCGTCAACTCCACAAATGAAATTTAGTGGCCAGACCCGTGAGCCAGAGGTACCGGTCTGGCCCACAGAAACAAAGAGAAAGATGTCACCATGCCATCCCAAATGTCACATGCCGTATTTACACTAGAAACATGACGAATACATTCGGAAGAGGCTGTACAGCTCATAGGAGTAGAAAACCAATCCAATCTCAAGGCAGAAGGGAGAAAAAATAGAGACTTTTAGATTGAAGTAGCAAAATAAACGTGTCCCTCAAGGAAGAAATGTGGCCTAGGGAGCCTGACGCGGTAGAAAGTGGCAGGCCCATCATCATCATCATCATCATCATCTTCTCATCATGTTAATTATCATTAGCCCTATTCTTGCTACGGCTCGTGTGCTGTTTCGCTGGAATCGTAGAGGTCACTCAGGCAAACGGAAAAGGTCACGTGACCGACCCGCAGGCACCATGGGGATGGCACCTGTTGGGAAACGATGGGAAGACTGGCCCATGCAGGTCGACTAGAATCCACGCTTTAGTTTACAGATGCACAGAACTGAAGCTCCACACATGCGTACGAGGGCTGGGCCACGTAGATCCAAAATGGACCGCAATCAAAACACTTGATAAACTGCAAACTTTTGTAAATGCTGTAGTATTTGAAAATCACAACGCTTGCTACACAATGCAAACGATTGTAATTACTGCAACTGGACAGTAATTTTGCTTTGACTGCACCAAACATGGACTGAATTTTGCATCCGGGTTTCAATTGTAGCGTGTAACATTTTTATTTGTAACAAGAATTTATCATTTTGTTTTCAATTAATGATTTTCTTGTACGTATTTTACCAAATAGTTTTATTTAACAAAAATGTTTTATTGGTCATATTAATTAAATTCAAAGCAAAATAAATGTTTTTTTTATATAATTGGTAAAATAATTATTTTAGTGTTCAATGTGCAGAGACGTAAATAAATATACAGTATGTTGATGAAATGTTGACATTATTGAGTTCTAATTTTGTTTACATTTTGCCCAGCCCTTGCGCACACACACACACACACACACGTCATGCAGGCCACACACACATTATAAACACCCTCGTCACATTAGAAACATCTGGCACATTTAAACATCTTCACATATGCAGAATAGGTCACGTTGAGCGACGTACAGCAGGTTCATTCCTGGTTAGATATTGTAAGCGAGTGCAGGCGGAGCATGAGAACACGAGGCAGTGAGATTATGCACATGTTTACAGGGATTGCGACATCTGTCCCGCTCGTCTTTTTATAATCTCCAAATTCTCTAACATCACCGGGCCGACGTCGGCGTAAGTACAGTTTGCTGAGATGGACGGCGCAGCTGTTATTGCTGGCAGAGTATTGCTCTGTGTGAAGACTGGAGTTATTGCTCGCTGATGGTTTCTGCCACCACTAAGATGAAAAACGAAAGATGGCCACTCCAGAAATGTAAAGCATAATCCCAAATGCTTTTTATATGAGAATGGTATTCAATATGTTTGCTGTCAGATGTTATTAACCCATAAAAAAAATTTAGCTTAATTTAAGTGTGTGTCTGTGTGTGTGTGCGCGTGCGCGTCTGTATATAAGTATGCATGAAGTTCATTCAGTTTACAAATTGTCTGGCCAATTTGCACAGTGGCCTGAAGACACTTGCCAGCCAATTTGCAAAATGGCCTGTATAAACAAATTATATTTAGCCAACTCATGCTTGCTAAAATTGTGCTTCACTCTTTAGCACAAAGTGTGTTCTTGTGTGTGCGTGCCATTAGTGTTTTATGATCGCTGCTTCCATCTGTGGTAGCCATCAAACGAACAATAAAAGCGTGATCCATCCTGTGCTGCGGCTCAATGCAAATGAAAAGCAAATCAATAGAAAATACATTCATTCCTGTTTTCACCACCGTCTTTAAACAACCTCTTGTCCTCTGCCACATTAATGCACTTCTTCATTGCCACGATGTTTAACGTGAGTCTTTATTCACTGGAGATTTATAAACAAATTTCTCCAGGGTCCCAGTCCTTTTTCTTCCTCGCACGGATGGAAAAAAAGATACGAATGAGTGAAGCAATTGCCTGTTAGGTTTGAGTATTAAACCTAAATAAAGGCATCAACGGACTGGGTTATTTATAGAGTGACTCTCGTTCTGAGATTTATTTAGCTCTTCATGGTTTTCTGCTTTGGAGAACATTTTACATTCGGCCACATTTGAATTGAGATTTAAAGCGAGTTGACAAATAGAAGAGAGAGGCCGTCTCTCTCTCTCTCTTTCTAGCTCCGGAGGAGCAGAGCGTCTTGTCTATTTTTAGCATGCCGCGGTTACTTAGCGTTCAGCGCACGTTCCTGAATGCAGCAGAAGGGCGAGATGAATGAGCTTCAGGATTTGGAGGACTCCTGGAGCAGCCCCTCTTCCTCCCACTCCTCCTCACAGCTCGCACAACGGGTGTGGCGGTGGGGTTTGAGACCCTTTTCTGCCTGTACATTTCTGACACGCGTCTGGTCAGAAGACAGGAGCTCCTCAAGGCCTGAGTTTAAGGCCTACGTTCAAGGCCTTTCCAATCTTCTCGGTGTGGACTTTACATGTTCACCCCGTGTTGGTGACAATTTTTGCCCACTGCTGTTCATACAAACAGCCTAAGCTCTTCATTGGTTTCAGATCCGATGTTTGGTTCAAAGTCCAAATTGAACCCACTTGTGGCGTTTCTGTGTGGAGTAAGCCAGTGTTTAGGTTTGGTTTCAAGACTCACATGTGTTTCTGACCCGAGTTTGAGGCCTGGTCATGCCCTTTTGGTTTTTCACAAAGTAGTCCAAATTCCTCGCGTCCAAAACATGTTTGCATGCTGCTGATGGTAGATTCCAATAGGTTTTGCCGTCCCAATCTTGGAATGTGGGATGCAAGGATTGGATGCAGCTGCCAGAAGTGGACGAAGCGTTTTAGAAAATCAACCTATGAGTGGGTGGGTGTGGCAGTGGTTGTCACTAAGAATCAGGGGAAGACATAAACAGACACGCCCCTTTTACTCTCTCTTGGGTCTTCAAACTCTCAAAGCCGAGACCTGGAAGTCCTTCAGACATCACTGGGTGTCCGAGCCCGCTGGGCCACGCTGGCAGGGACGCAGCCACAGAACACCAGCCACAGGGCTTTCTGGATCTCCTGATTGCGGAAGGCGTAAATCACGGGGTTGATGACGGAATTGTAGGTGGCGGGAACCAGGGTGGCATAGGTGTAGAGCGGAGGGTAGGTGTAGTCAGCTATGAGCGAGTAGACAGTGAAGGGCATCCAGCAGGCCGCAAATGTGCCTAGAATGATTGCCAGGGTTGATACGCCTTTCCGCGTCGTGACATAGTGAGGGCTCGCCGCTAAAAAGTGGTGCTGCACCGCAATCTGGTGTGCATGGCGCATGACGATCTTGCAGATCTGCACGTATAGCTGAAGCATTAGGCCGAACAGAAGCAGGAAGGAGACGGAAAGAACGGCCACGTTGTTTTTTGTCAGCGGCCACACCACACTGCAGTTGTCCTCCTGAGCCAGGCAGTTCACACCGGTGACAGGCAGCAAACCCAGACAGAGAGAGACCCCCCAGAGAAGAAACAGCATGGTGTATGTGAAGGCTGCTGTTCGCTCCGAGTTGTAGGTCAGGGCGTAGTACAGCGACAGGTAGCGATCGATAGTGATGGCCAGCAAGCTGAAGACAGACGCCGAGAAGGAAGCCACCACCAAGCCCACAGTCAGGAGCTGGGCCGAGTCCGAATGCAGAAGGTACGCAAAGGTAAAATGGAGGACCAAGCCCAGGCCTGCCAACAGGTCTGCTAGAGCCAAACTGCCGATCAACAAAAACATGGGTGCGCGCAGGGCCGGGTTCTGCCAGATGACCAGAACCACCAGGGCGTTCTCACAGGCTATCAAGGTGCCGGAGGAACACAGCACGATGTCCCACGGGTTGACTAGCAGTTCCGCCGGTGGTCTCGCCGGAAGGACCAGCGCGGGGGGATGTGTCCCGATGGTGATGTTCTCGATGCTTCCTGCACCGCTGCTGACCCAGGTTGGTTCGTGAGCCAGCCAGCCCGGAGAAACGGGCACCTCCTCGCTCATCCTCGCCTGTCCTGAGAAACCAGAAGATATGTGTGTTCAACAAGTAAATATCCCTGCATTCATGCATTTTTGATTTGAGAAGACAATGCAAAAAAAGGCATCACATTTATGCTTTACTGGTTCCTGCTGCTATGTGGGAGTCGAACCCATAATATTAGTGCTGCTATAGCATCAGCTCTATACGGACTGAGGCTCAAGTGAATAGCATATCAAATAATACATTTATCTTCAAAAAAAAAAGCTTAAGGGCCCATCTTGTATTTATGATATAATGTGTCCAGTCTATTTTAAATACTGTAATCTTTTGGCATGTGATAGGGCTTTAAGGGAAATATTAGCAGCTTGAATGAACCAATCTAACAAATAATATGCTTTAATTACGATCATGTGAACAGCTTTGTTCTCACTGGCTTTGAATTACTAATTCAGGTGTCTTTTTGTTCCCAACGGAGCGCTGAATTGCTATGAATTACAGACATTCGCTGGTGTTGGGATGTAACTTTGATTGACGTTAAGCATTATTATAATTATTGCATTATCGTTTTCAATGTATAATTGTGAGGTGAAGGGAAAGGGAGGCCCGGGTGAGAGCTGATGTTAAATAAAGGCGGGTTCCACATGCTCATCAAAGAGCCGCGTGCCATCATTCATCCCCAATCCCAGTCTCCAAAATTCCGTCTGCATAGCACACGCATACAAGATGTGCACTAAAACGATCCAAACTCTTGTGTTTTACATGCAGAGCAACACAGAAACATCATGAGACCGTGAACATAATTTCCGGCGCTCAGCATCATCTACCTTGAGTCCCGGAGGAGACGCTCCGTGATCAGATGCGCTGGCGCTCGGTCGGTTCAGTGGTCATTGTCGTTGCTGTCCGCGCTGCCGTGCGGGCGAGAGGATGGACGGTGTGGTGGAGAGAATCTACAGCCAGCAGCATCGGCGGCTCTTTACCGTCTGTCTGCCCGAGTATCGCCACCGACTGCGGCTGTGCGAGGAGCGCGAGGGCGGGGGAGACTCACCCTCACCGCACCTGCTGCTGCTGCTGCTGCTGCTGCTGCTGCTCACGAGCGCAAGGTGCTGCTGCTGCTGCTGCCGCTTCAACGCGCGTGCGTGCGCGTTTATATGTATTTATACATATTAATATATATTTATACATATTAATATATACTCATGCATGCAAATGTACACACACACACACACACACACACACGCACACACACGGACAGGTTTAAATGTATTCAGCACACTGATGTGTATGTATATACTGTATATATACGTATATGTATGTATATACTGTATACTCTCGGTATCTACATTTAGAAATACTGTACTTTAAAGAAATATTGTTTAAAAGATATAATACTGCAAATATACGTATAACTTTACCGTCTTAATAGCGCTGTAGTTATGTAGCATTTTTAAGCATTTTAGTGATTTCCTGTATTCCTATACAGATCACTTATGAATAGATGGGTGGATACATGCAATTTCGAGTTGTTTAATGGCTTGGAAAGCACACATCTGTGTTTTGTGGCGTGTCTGTGCAGGACGCGCCGAGTTTAGTGTCTGACATTCAGACTGCATCTTTTTGGAGAGATGCTCATTGTGTTGCCTCCCCTGTGAGAGCTATTCCTGGCGCGTGCTATTAACAGCATCCTCATCTGTGTCACCCACTTCCCCCACTATCCTCCCTCTATCTATCCAGACACCCCATCACTCTCCAGCCATCCCCTCTGACTGAAGCATTGGTGCCTCCAGGTGAGGTCCACTCTGCTCTGAATGGATGTCAGACCATGCTTGTTGTTTCTTTACATCCATACCGTACTCGCATATTTATACAAGGAAGAAAAAGATAGACGGAGAAAGGCGCACAGAAAGAGAGAGAGACTGTAAGGAAATTCTGTATGTAAAATATATCCGCCATCGGATGTGCATTTGCTGAAATGTGATGCTGTATTATTTCTATTTCATCTTGCAGTATCTTGAACCTGCCACTGAGTGGCGACAGAGCCAAAGAATGAGTCATCAGCGCGCGGTGTCCAATCACAATACAGGCTGGTCAGATCACATTCATTCTTTCTTGGTCTATACACTTTTATTTCCTTTTCTTTAAAACAGAAAATAATTTCACAACAGGCCATCTCAAGCAAACCCTCACATTAACCTGCCAACATCTACAAAACTGTATCAAAAGTGCACCATAGTGTTATACATTTTTTCTGGTTCTATCCTCTTTTTTTGGCTATATCAGTGATATTATTATAATTCTCATAATATTTATACAAATATCACTCTGTACAAGGTAGAAATACATAACCCAAATGCCTCACAGATGGAGCATTAGGACCCTCCCACCACTGAAATAAACACGCCCCTTTCCCCCATGCACAAGTCTTCAGCCTCCTCACAGCCTCGGGAATCAAACGGGTGCAGCAAGAAAGTCGACTGCCGGCCTCCATCAATCCCACAGTCAGTCACATAAACACAATCTCTCCACAGTATAGGACTGAACACGAGTGATAAAACACACGCTCCCACAACGAAAATACAACAGACAAACCACAGTTTGTTTAAAAAAAGCCTTGCGACTGCCCGTGTCCAACAACACTGCTGCATCAGGATCGGCACGGGGGGTTCAGACGGGACGGGTGGGGTGCGCGCGAGACGTTGCAGGTGGGATGCGGGACAGCTCTGCACACGGGCTGCTCCGCCGCGCAGGGGTCCGGAGTGGGACGCCGCTCTGGCCTTTCTCAGTCTCTGGACTGATAAAACAGGATGTACCCGGATTCAGAGTTCTTGGAAATTTCCGAGGTCAATCCATAGAACTCTTCGATCGCCTGGGCATCGATTTTCTGCAAGGAGAAATGATACACTGTATCACTGTACAGTAACATGAACATAACAACAGATCAAAGGTTGCAGTTTCAAAAGTGTAACAACCTAGACTCGTGTTTCTTCCGTTTCGCTGCTGCACAAATACTACATGATTAGTCCAGTAGTTGTCTAGATCTGTTTTATTAAGACGCTTAGAGAGAAGATGCCAAACACGGGCATAATTATAATTGGCCATGACAATCTACTACTGAGTAATAAATAAAAGGACTGAGTTAGTCAATAGTGCCACTAGGGACCGTATTGAATGCCGGAGCAGTGGGCAGTCTAAGCTGTGATGCTGAGGGGCATGAGGGGGTCAGGGTCTCCAGAAGTCCAAGTATCCTACCACNCCATCCAGTGAAGTTATAGACACAGTAAAGTGACGCACACAGAGCCGGAGCAGTGGGCAGCCTAAGCTGTGATGCTGAGGGGCATGAGGGGGTCAGGGTCTCCAGAAGTCCAAGTATCCTACCACACCCCCTTCTACTAGACCACAACTGCTAATATAGCTATAGCTTGGATTGAAATTTCGATCTTGCAATGTCTCGCAATATGACACATGTGTCAAACTCAAGGCCCGGGGGCCAGATGAGGCCCGCCATGTCGTTTTCTGTGGCCTGCAAGAGCCTAAACGTGTGTCTAAAAATAAATAGCAAATAATAAACTAAGAGCGTGCGTTGAGTCGTTGACCAAAAACTGCATTTCCCACAATGCCTTTTGACTACGGTAGCCGCGGCAGTGTTTCCACAGTTTTATGTTATTTTTCTTCATTCACTTTGACAGTTTGATCCTTCATTAATGGAGTTATGTGTGTTTTCATAAGCTGACAAAATTTTAAGGATTTATGTAAGAGCAACAAGCACACATAGATTGATTCTACGCAACTGCAATTATCACTTATATAGGTTATAATAATTTATTAATTTAACATTAAGGAGTAGTTACATTTCTTTTACATTACATTTGATGACATTTAGTTACATTTATAAGTTACATCTGGTCCTTTGAGGACAGCCACTATGCTGACGTGGACCTTAGTGAAAATGAGTTTGACACCCCTGATATATGACAATAGAAAAGTCAAAAATTGATTAATACTATTTTTGATTTGTTTGATTCATAGTCAGTAAGCAAAACGTGTGAATGTATAAGAAAAGGTTAATTGTTTCTGTTGCAGGAAGATTTTACTATTGGCCTCATTGACAGTAATGAAAGAGAAGTCTGAACCTCATTGAAGTCTTTTTCTATTTGCACTCTTAAATGATCTACACTGAGGTGTGGTGTCTCTTCTGGTCAGGAGGCAGATGGCGTTTCTCTGGACCGCTGGTTGAGAGAAAGGTTGATAGTTCATTGGAAATAATGTATTTAACTGGAATTTTATTTGGAAGAGGTTGCTCTGTTGCTCAGTATTTTACATCTGTATATTGTTACACTGTTGGAAGAGGCAAATCAACCGACGTTATGTTTCAACATCCACATAGTATGTATGACTTCAACTCCTTTCCCTTTCTGGCTTATTCAAAATCGTTGTATCGATTTACATTAAGTTCAAAGAGATATTACCTCTACGATGTCATCGTCGAACAGCAGCCAAAAATCGTGACTCTTTACAATTGCGATGTAATGTCCTCGGTTGGGAACACTGCAAAAAAAAAAAAAACAACATGATTACAGGAGTGAAGGAGCCGATTGGGAGCCTTCAGGAGTGATGCTGATGAGAGTCTGACCGACCTGCCACAGTGCACCACCACGGCCACCAGGTCATAGAGCCGCTCGGGGTTGGTGGCATCGCCGGACGTGTTGAAGAGGCGGAGCTCCAGAGGGAAGACCACGCGGTAGCTTAGTTTAGTGTAGCGCTGCAGCTGCTCCATGTATTTGAATCGCTTCAAGTGCAAGGCGAGGATCATGGGAAGTTTCTTGACCCGCATTCTGTATGGAATGATTATTAAATATGGGAAAGCAATGACACATTCAAGCTCCCTCTTCAAATCACATCCACTTACCGTTTGTGCGCCTCCTGTTTACTTCGGCACTCCTCGCAGTAATATTTATATTCACTGCACAGTGTCTCTGTGTTACTGAAGCCTCTGCAAAAAGATGATGAATAACAATCATTCCATCGTTAATTACAATATAAAAATACAAGTCGTTTTTTATTTTATTTATAAACGAGTATTACCAGCATTGTCGTTTATCTCACTGGATTTGTGGCTATGTTTAAATGATGAGCATTTCATATCCTAAACTTTCAGGACTTAAACTCCTTAAACATAACCACGCCTCCTGCTCACACCCACTTTGGCCTGAAGTATTCGGTGGGCCGGAAAAACCCGGGACTTTGGCTAGAAGAATTTGTGTGTGCTGGCTTCTTGTTCCATAGTGGGGAATTGGCTAATGTTTACCACATATCCACTGAATGAGTACAGCGGGAGCATCGATCATTGTCTTGATAGTGCAGAAAAACAACCATGGTGTTTGTTTATTACATTTGTGCCTGAAAACGGCACTTGTAAAAATCTTTACTCGCGTGCACAGAGGTACTACTGTTTGTGTGAGGCAAATGTGTGTCTGTGCATATGCGCGTATACCTGCATGTGAATGTGTGTGTGTGTGTGTGTGTGTGTGTGTGTGTGTGTGTGTGTTTGTGTGCAAATATTTTCAAACCTCAGACAGTGCGTGATTGAAGTGTTCTGCTCCACATCCACTGACAAGTCCAAGAAATCCTCATCTTTACTGCTTATCTGTGGAAGACCAAAGTCCCATTTTCAGATACACAGACAGCCAATCACAGTTCACTAATTAATCAGACTGCTTCCTGAATGGACAGTTCCTCTTCATTGGTTATTTAAGGCGTGGTTACCGTTTCGCAGGTGAGGCACCGCGTCTCGTTGGTCAGCGTGCCCTGGAAGATCTCATGCACCCATGTGGAGGACGACGGGCTGCTGTTATTGTTCTGAGAATCGAGTGTGCCATTGGCCAGTTTGCCGTTCTGTTTGTCTTGCTTCCGCTCTTCCTGTAGCAGGTCAGCTATAGTGTTCAGCAGGTAGTTGAGGAACTCGTGTGCATCTTGCTGCATGTAGTTATCAAACAATTCTGCGTAATCAAACAGTAGAAAGCGTGAATAGTGCTGATATGACAATAGGCCTTGCTCATTTTATTCACTTTCTCTCACCATTCTCTTTCCGTAATCTTGTGATGAACTTCTTTGGGGGAATCACCCCAACTTTTCTCTTCTGGTTGGCGATGCTGTGGAACAGATCAGCCAGGCAGGTGAGCAGGTTCTCCTTGCGGCGTGGTTGGCTCCTGTAGGCCAGGATCTTCTCCCGGAAAGGTCGGCAGAAGTAAAGAGCCTGGAGCACAGAGTTACAGTAGCAGGTGTTTCCGAACTATGGATCAAGCACAAACACACAGGGTTTAGAGAAGGACAATAAACACAGCGACCGTGTGTGTGCTTACGTTCACCAGTCCAAAGTAATGCTCGTTGACAGGGAACTGTTCCGAGCCAATCTCTTTCTCCAAAGCGGAGGCATTGGCGCCCTGAAACGGAAGAAGTGAACGGTTTATTTTTATTGTTAAGAGATGTCACTTACACCCCGACACGGATAATTGCTGATACGTACAGTATCAGTAAAAACACTAGAAGAAACTGGGGGACAGGGGAATGTGAGGGCACGTGTTTATGAATGTATGGATGGATGAGACGGATTGACTGACATTATGGGTAGATGGACGGTCTATTTGTGGATGGATAGATATGTGGATGGATGGATAGACAGACAGACAGAAAAACATACAGAAGAGAGAGGTAGACAGTATTGCAGGTGGATGAATGAATAAAGAGTATGTTGTACTGACGTGCTGTGAAATATTAGCTTGCACCAGACAGATTTAAAAAAACATTCATAATTCAAAACTTCCCCAAAGCAAAGGTATAGAAACGTATTTTTAATACTGCTATGAGCTGACGTTTCACAAAATGAAACATCGAAAATACACGTTCAGCACAGGGAGATAAAACACAAACGAAGAAAACAAACGTCTGATCGGGTTCGTGACCGAGGTGAAGTGCGTGTAACCGCGTGTAACTGCATCACGTTTGCATTAGCGACATTCGCACACGCGTGATGATCGGAGTTTATTTCCAAGCCGCTGTCTCGCGCTTATTATGCACATCTCGCGATCATGACCCGTGCCCGAATGACACTTCGGCTCAGCGGTTAGCACAGCCTCGGCTCCCTTCACAAAAACGGCCTGTTTCAAAGCGATCGTCGTGTTCCGAACACACGGCAGCGGTGCCGTACATACCCGCAAACACAGTGATTATTCAGGCCCAGAGCAAATTCATAACAGACACACGTACGGATAAAGACAGCTCGCAACTGCAGCAGAGGAAACCTGGCAACCCAAAGGGTCCAGCGGACTTAACTCGCGCAAAACGCCCCCGAGAGCAGCGCTGATTCTGCGCTGACGCCCGGGAGCCCTAACTGGAGTAATATTTACTCACCATGGTACAAAAAGAGGCAAATTTGGAAACTGTCATTAGGATTTCCATTCGCCCAGCGCCATCTTCCACCCAATCACCGCGCGGAGGCGAAGAGGAGTCCCAGTGAGGACAGACTGCGTCCGCGCCAGAGGGCGTTCCGCGAGGTCCTAGTGCCGCTACAGTTATCTATTTTTACCCTTTAAAATGTCTGAAGAATGGCTTTATTTTTGCATCAGCATCGGTCAATTACAAATACAAAAAGACAACAACGTTAATATTCGGTGAGTTAGGCACAAATAGGACATTAATAAGACATAATGTCTGTCTAGCGATAAATCTGTCTGTCTTTCTAAACACCAATCAGTACAGACTCGAACTAAATTAAGGAACTCTAGTACATTTTTATTTTAAACAGACATTTACAGTAACCAGGCTAACGTGGGAAATTCAATAAAAAATTAAAGAATCGGCCACATTTAATATGTAAAATCGTCTCCCTTGTACCTAATTTCACTGATAAAATGTAAGTAGAGTAAATTATGTCTAAAATATGACTGAATTCGAATGGTCATTTCGATTTAGAAGAAAAAGATTTGAGCATAATTAAGAACATTGTTGGTTTTTGTTTGTGACGTGTATTAAAGGAGAACAAACATTTCAAACTAATTGTAAAGAAAGCATTACACTGTTTAATTAAGATTTGAAGAGCACTGCTGTGACGCGAGACTTTATTCAAAACCTTTCCGAACGTTATATACAGTGACTTTCTGACTCACAATTGCTAAACGTGATCTAAATAAAGAAACACAACAGTAACATTCAAGCAAATAGTACAACCGTTAAGGATGTTGAAGACGTTATGAAACTTTATGAAATGAAGCAGGCATTGCTTTGGACGCCTCGCATCGCTTTGAAGGAAGAAGCGCAGGACCCCTTCACTCTCTTTCCGCCGTACCCGCCATCTTGCGAGCAACCGGGGGTAAGATGTGCTGCAGATATTATTCGTTTAATCAGTCATTAAACTATTCTTACGACAAAGTCTGTCGTTTTGAGGTTCCCGAATTGCTTTGTCTGCTACAGTGTCGACATGAAGCTTCTCGGCAAGCTGTTGTTAGTTGTTTTCGAGCATAAACCGAGTGGCGCCATAGCTCGACTGTTCCATGTGGCCTGCCGCGGACTCGCCAGACGAGAGGAAATCACACAATATATAGATTATTTCGATTCGTGTTAGTTATTACATTTAGTAAATGGCGTACATCTCGCATTTCGCATTTATTTTGAACATTAGATATTTGCTTATAGAAGATATTTACTGTATGTCGTCAATATCCCGTGTTAAAATGGTGGTAGAATGTTAACAACTGTACAAAAATGTGGATATGTTGCAGTAATCAGGCACCATGACGAACACCAGAGGCAAGAGGAGAGGGACTAGGTACATGTTTGCCAGGCCCTTCCGCAAGCATGGTGAGTTCAGCTTGATGTTTGCTACACACACAGAGCAGTTTTAATCCTTCCTTCAACAGCTGCTCAGGGTTTTTTTTATTAACTTTGTTTTTTGTCCTCAATAAAATTATACTTAATCACTATTGTATAAGTTGGAATCAAGCTGCAAAAATGTATGCAAAATCAACACATTACAAATGTACTGTAATTATTTATACAAGACATGGTGGTTGAAGCACTGCATTCTGGGATCTGTGATTTTACCTGTGCTTCATGTTGCCTTTATAATGTCTCCATTATAAAGTATGGGTGTTTCCATTTTCATGTCATTACATACTAAAAAAATTTTTTTTTGTACTTTTTGGATCTACTTCTGGATTTGTTATTTAAACATTTAAATTATTCTGTATTTGCAATGTGTCTGAGTTAAACTACATGTATGTATAACTGATGGCATTTAAATTTTTCCAGGTCCAATCCCACTGTCCACTTACATGCGCATCTACAAGAAAGGTGACATTGTTGATATAAAGGTGAGTGTCAAATTGCGTCGTGAGTTGTACTGTACTTGTCTGAACCTTAAGAGTTAACAATTTCTTTTAGGGCACAGGAACCATTCAGAAGGGTATGCCTCACAAATGCTACCATGGAAAAACGGGGCGAATTTACAACGTTACACAGCACGCTGTCGGAGTCATCGTCAACAAGCAGGTCAAGTACGTATCGCACTGAACCATCACAAAACGGTGACAAAGTGATTAGAACAGGTTTGACAAAAGGCTAGTGCCTTGTTTGTACAACAGTGTTTTACCAGTTGTACGAATGGCTAGTCAAGGTCATTAACCCTTGCTTGGCCATTTACGGACAATGTTTCTAGGTATTTGGGATGTTTTGAGATCTAAAGACTAGTACTAGGGTGCAAAATCACAATATATTTAGTTATGAGCTGTCATTTTGTTTCTTCTAAAATAAAACCCACACCAAAGAACAATTTGACTACTGGTAAATTTAAGACATTTGGTGACAATGAATAGGAAACGGAGGGAAGACTCAAATGTCAAACCAACTACCTCTTTTACACTCACAAATCCCCAGATTCACTTTGCCATAAGGGCTGCCCCATGTCCTGTGTGGTCATTCATTAGGGGAAGAGTAGACGTCCTTATGCACCCCGAACAAGCACATTAATGTTCGTGTCGGATTGTCAATAAGGGCACACGACTAAAATATAAAGTTTGGGAATCAACATCAATCTATAACGTTTGCAAATGATCAATTGCAGGGGTAAGATCCTGGCCAAGAGAATTAACGTACGCATTGAGCACGTGAAACACTCAAAGAGCAGAGACAGCTTCCTGCAGCGTGTCAAGGAGAACGAGAGGACGAAGATGGAGGCCAAGAAGAATGGAACTTGGGTGGAGCTGAAGCGCCAGGTATGGGTGGTTTGTCGTCGTGACTCTGCTTGACGCTGGTTAATCTATGTGCTCTTCTTTTAGCCTGCGGCTCCACGGCCAGCTCACTTCGTCAGCACCAAGAACAACGAGCCACAACTCCTGGAGCCCATCCCATACGAGTTCATGGCATAAGTCTGCTGACAATAATAAATGTTTCTACCACACTTCCTTTTTCAAGTTATTGGGCTGGCTTTTTGAAGAATCAAACATTTCAGAAGTTAATTGGGGTTTGTTTGAAAAGTTGTTTACATGGGGCTCCTTTGGTTAAATTGGGAACACCCCCCCCCCCATTAGAACATTTTAGTGCACGTGTGTGTATTGTAAATGTAGATCTTGATGCAAGGCAAGTGTGTTACAGTGTGAAGGGGAGTTGCATTTGCAGCCCAGAAGTTGCTGGTTTCCGTCCTGGTCTGGTAGGTTCTGTCTTAGCAAGAAGCAGAGTCTCGTCAGCAACCTCTGACTAGTGGCACTGCCAGGGATAGCTTAGGGCCCACTAAACTTTGATCTGATCATGGCATTGCACACTTGCCAGGTCTTCTGGGAGTCTTTAGACGCCTTGTCATACAATTAATTTTCAATTCATCAACTCGTGTGTGTGTGTGTGTGAGACTGCCACAAAGAGGAAAAAAACTATATTCGAGGAGGTACAAAAGCGTCTCGATGTCCCGTTGCCAAATGAGCCACGGTCAGGTCTTTGTTGACGTCACTAGAGGGCAGCATTGTGTTTTGTGAGATTTTCTGAGGGGCCATGGGACTTTTATCCAAGTAACTTCCGTATCTGGTTTCGTGTTGCGTAAATCGTGTGTATGTGTTTCTTGCCCTGTGCCGTGTAATCGGAGTAGTGAATGCTTGACTGGATATCTGACTAATGTTATCTCATCCCACCTCAGTACTTCACCCAATATTTGCTCCAATTAGGCTCAGTTTACAGAGATACGCCACAGCTGTGTGTATTTCCCCAGGTCTCCAACTCTTTAATTCCTTGGTTTTGTTCATGTAGTTAAGTAGGTTTGTTTGATCTTTTCCAGGTTTGGCAATCTGAAAGCAACAAAAATAGTGATGAGCTGAACCTCAAACTGAACTTAACAAAATTAAATAAAAAGTTTGTTTTGTTAAGAACCAGTGAATCTCACATGGGTTCGTTCGTCAAGCAGGAAGTCTGCTGAAGCTCGCTTGACTCTTTTCCTTTCACTGAATCAGATTCTTCACCTTTAGAGAGACACGTGTCTGGGAATGGCTGTGAGTATTAGAAGCGCAGGCCCAGAGGTCACGACACAAGTGTGAGAATCCGTGAGAATGACTAGATAACCTCTGTGTGCCGTGTCTGTCACGGCGCTGTGGGATATTTGTAGGGATTGGTTCGGAAGTGGCTTTGTTAAGGTCATAGTCAATAAAACTACAAAACTGTTTGCCAATCTACCACGTGTTGCTTTTTGAAGAATGATCAACATGGAGTTTTACTTTTACACGATTAGAACATTTAGAACCTTGCATAATTTTTCCACTTTTTACATCCTACAACTAAAATGGATTACGTAATTTTTTTTAATACTTTCTTTTAGGCGTTCACATTAGTGGTGAGGTATTTATAATGGTTTACTTGAAATCAGACATTCCATTAATCTGCACATTTGCCAGTCCACAATACAAGGATAAGTTGAGTAAAAAACAATGACCCAAACAAAAAAAAAAAAACTAAAATCACAAAAGTATTTTGCTTAAAGGAGAAGGAAGGTCAGACAGTCAGGAACAGATGACAAATATACAGACAGATAGTCAGAGAGACAGAGAGATAGACAGTCAGACAGACAGACAAATAAATTCTTTCCACTTCTGAGAAATGTGACACAAGCTATAAGATAAAAAAAAAAAAAACAATACACAATAAGTATAAATGTAAAGAAGAAATAATATAGATTGACAAGTTAACATGACTTATGTTTTCTCACAATATAATGAGAAATAAAAGACAGCTACAAGAGTTTCATTATGTTAAGTTTTAAAGGCTTCTGCTTTGAGTGTGTGCATCAGTTGCTGACTCAGAAGATGGATGGAGGCGAGTGAGCAGAGGCAGATCCTTTAATCATACCAGCGTGACACTCCGAGATTCAGCTTCAGCCTCATCGACCGTCCACGTTACCCATTAACTTTCCACTCTCCACGAAAGACAAGCAAACGCAGAGATAGCATGGCCGGACGGCAGCGTCAACTCATCCCCAGATTTTAGCTTTCAGCCTCCTTGAGATTGTGCAACTAGGATTAAAAAGGGGTGTATTGAGGTGACCTCCCATCAGCCGCTCAGCGCTGTCTCTCGGTGGACTGGTGTTTGTTTTGTCACTGACTAATTCTTATCGGAGCAGATCATGGCCATTGAGATAGTGAGACAACATTATTGATCAGTCCCAAACAAGGGTGGGGAACCTGGAGAACCGGATAGTGGGAAGGAGAATGGAATCATAGAGTAAGAATGTCAGAGGGAGAGTGGGTCCGGGACAAATGGAAACATCCATATCAGAAAGCAATCATGGCAGGTATTTAGATGAAAGATGGGCATTTATCTTTTTTCCATGAACAATAAACATTATTTGTAATTGAGAACATTAAACATTTTTTTTAACATTTGAGGAAAAAAATGCATTTTTGTGCAAAATACTGATTAGCATTTATTGAAGTACATGTAATTTTATTTGCTTGAGAAACATCTGTAAAAATAAATTGGTTCATTTAAAAAATCTCCAGCCACAGGTTAAAGAGCAGCCCTCAGGAAATTAGATAAAAAATAGTCGCCTGTAAGCAACAGTCATTTTGAAATAAAAGCAGATCGCCTTGAGACACAAAGAAGCCACCGTAAATCAAACTTATCAATCAACTGTTAACCCCAGACTGATAAAACGCGATTATTTCCACAAGTGTGTATGATGAATGGAGCCAGACAGTTTATTTCGCCAGCGTTACACGGCCACATTCGTGCGTGGAGCCACTTCTGACAGTTTTACATCCACATAAATCTGTCAGATAATCACAAAGACCTTCAGTCTGGAGTCCCAAACCCAATCGCCAACTTCTCTGACAGCGAACAACACTGCTTAGATGTAGCGTCACAACGTATTAATCTGTTATGACACAAAAATTAAAAATTAAAATCATATAAGGTCAGTGAAACATTGCCAAAAACCGACGGTAAAATCTCACTGTCCGCTAACAAGTGATTCTTTTTGCTTATAAAAAATATATTTTTAAGAACTTCAAGCTTCAATGTGAAAACATTCACATCTACGGAGAAGCGAAAAATTGATGGATAAAAAATATTAATAGAGGCAACGCCGTGACGTCACAAACAGACAGGCGGATTTATTCAAATTAAGAACATGCCACTTTTACCACAGAGTTTTCTGGCAAAACCACATATTCGTAGTATAATTTTACAAATAACTTAGATAAGTTACAGCGAGCAAACCGCTAAAGTAAAACAAGATGTTACTGCTTAATTTCGACACGTCAAACCATCCGTTCTTGACAAGTTGGTACGTTCCAATCTCAATAAAAACTAGCCGCGAAGATGGCGCCGGTGCTGTGTGCGAAAACAATCCTGTTGCAGTTCGACAGGGGCGATTTTTACACCAGCCAAAATGGGTGAAAGAATCGCAGACCCGAATAAGCATTTCGTGTGTTGTTTCACTGACTGCAAAGCGACGTTTACGAAGCTATGGAGGTTGGAGGCGCATTATTGCAAACACTCGGGCCTGGTGAGTGTACCCGGGAAATCACGTCTTTAATCAGACGCCCGGTCTCGCACAGTTCTCGTCGCACAGCTGTTTTGCTTGAAAACGCGGATTTTAACATTTCTTCAGAAGCCGTTCGCTTGTGGAGACTGTGAGAAAAGCTTCTCCACCCGTTACTTGCTCACCAGACATCAGCCGAGTCACAGCGGGGAGAAGAAGCCTTACCTGTGAGTCCTNTCAGGGATTAATAAAGTATATACCTACCTACCATTTTAAAAGTTCCAGATTAACAAGGTAATTTATTAGCCAACTATTGTCTTATGTCTAAAATTAAGTTTCATACACGTTTACTGCAATAAATTGGGAAAGTGTTTTGTCGTGTTTGAATGTGTGTTCAGTTGCTTGGTCAGTGGATGTGTAGACGCATTCTCGTCACCCGGTAGCTTGAAGAACCACGTTGCTCAAGTTCACCAATGCAAAGAAATGCATTTTGTGGTAAGCTTCTAAAAATTAAGAGATTCACAAGTGGTTTTCTACGCTTTAGAAAGAGTCTTGTCTTTTCTAGTGTAACCATCATGGCTGTGGCAAGGAGTTTAGGAAGAAGAAGCTACTGAAAGTTCACTTGTGTGAGCACACCAACCAGCTTCCATTCAAGTGGGTGCATCACTGGAGATCTTCTCTCGCTTTTCCTGTGTCGAACGTGTTTTTCTACACAGATGTGACTTTCAGGGGTGCAACAAGACGTTTGTTTCCTCCAAGGATCGTGATCGTCATGGAAAGGTGCATGAAGGTATTGTGTGGTTTTCACTTTTCCCAAAAACGCTTTCATGTTTTCTGTCCTTCACGGATTTGAACGTAGGGTCTTAATTGTGCTTAATGGGTAGCACTGTCGCCTCACAGCAAGAAGGTTCCGATTGTGACTAGAAGTGTTTGAGTTTGAGGCCGACCGGGGCCTTTCAGTGTGTAGCTTGCATGTTCTCCCTGTGCTTGTGTGGGTTTCCTCCGGGTGCTCCGGTTTTCCCCACAATCGGGGGAACACAGCGTTTCAGGTTAATCTATCCGCGTGTGTGAGCGTGTGTGGTGTGTATGCCCGGTTAAAGTGGACGCTGGCGCAGATTGGTTGCCGCTATTTCACTGGGCATTTAATGTGTGTGCGCATGTTGTGTGTCCTGTAAGGCGACCATGAGTGTCATGAAAGGTGCCAAAAAAAATTATAAATTAAATGTTATTATTATTGTACATTTAATAGGCTATCCCTGTGCTGAGGAGACATGTGACTTCAGAGGAAAAACTTGGTCTGAGTATCAGAAGCACATAAAAACGGCCCATAAAGGTTTGTAGAGTGCAGGTGTTGTCCTGTAATCCAGGCCTGTGTTTTATTTTGTACGTGTTGTTTTTTTTTTTGTTTTTTGTTTTTATTTTGTGAAGAATCTATCCCGTGTGGTCAGTGCAAGAAGATCTTCCACAATTCCTGGGTTTTGGAGCTTCATGAAAGATATAGTCACTTGGCTGAGCGGCGTGTCTATAAATGTCCTAAAGAAGGCTGTGAGGAGAAGTACACCACCAAATTCAACCTCCAGAACCACGTGTTGGGCTTCCACGAGAAGACGTGTGCATTCCCCTGTCCTTTTGCAGGCTGTGGCAAGGCATTTGTGATGGAGGTGAGGGTCTTGCACCTTTCAGCATTTTTAGTTTGTGCTGGACTATGATTCGTTGTAATTATGCAGAATATTCTTTCAAGGAATCATTAAGAAGACATTCAGTGGTCCATTACCCCGTGAAGACCAAGCTGCAAGTAAGTTGACAACATACACTTCAGGGGGTGTGTGTGACTTCTCAAATTGAGTGCTATACTCTTCTCTTACAGAAGCCCAGAACCAAGCAGCATAAGAAAAGGTCAATTAAAAGCAAACCGCCATGTCCAGCTAAACTGTCTGAGCATATGACCAAACTGTCCCTTAACACTGCAAAGAGGACCGCTCTGCCGTAGGGCTGTT
>SOMO01000164.1:145128-157317 GCA_028128575.1 Paedocypris carbunculus
TTACTACTTAATAACTTAGCATAACCTCACATGACTTGATTGCCTTGACTAGTAATAACTCACTCTATAATAAATGTAGCACAATTACAGTAACTGTTGTCTCTAATGGAAAAGAACTAGATGTCGTGATTGCAGTGATGGTGTCGGGTGATAGTTTCACCTGTATGATCTGAGCGGCCTGCTCGGGTGTGCCGTGTCTCAGGTCATGCTCGTTGACGGCCAGCACCCTGTCATTGCTGCAAAGTCGTCCATCTTTGGCCGCCAGCCCTCCATCTAGCAGGTCCAGGATGAACACCCCTGCTTCATCCGTTCGCCGCACCAGTTTGATGCCCAGCTGCTCTGAAGACTCTCGCTTGTGCAGGGTGATGCGGACACTGGCGGGGCTGCCCTTGGGCGAGGCTGGAGCCGCCGGAGCCCTGGCTGAACAGCGCCGCTCTCTCAGGACCGTCAGCTGCAGAGTGGCACTGGGACGGGCCAGTGTAGTTCGAGCGAGGGCATGGGGCACATTGCTGATGTCCACATTGTTCACCTGCAAAGACATGCAAAGTGAGTATCAGAGCGTGTAGGTTTGACTAGTGGTGGTGCGTAGATCAGTGGGCCTTGAAATGAAACTTATCCGACTTTACATCTCTTTTAATACTGACATTGTATTATGCACAGGTAGGGAACCAATGGATAACAATACATAAACAAATGCCTGTCATTTTACAATTACTGAAAGAAATAGCCTAAAATAGCCTACTAAAAGAATAGAGAATGAACATGTGAGAGTGAGACTGAGAGAGTGTGAGATGTTGAGAGAGACAGAGAAAGTGAGGGAGAGAGAGAGAGAGAGAGAGAGAGAGAGATACAGACACAGAGAGTGAGACACTTCCTTCAAGTAAAATAAGCTTGTAATGGTTCTTAACTAGAGAGGAAGACATTGGCTCAGTCTAGTTGTCAACAGCTCAGTTCTTGTTCAGATTCTGTGTTTCTGTCTGAATATCGTGATGATACCTGAAGTATTTGGTCCCCAGCCAGCAGCCTTCCATCTCGAGCTATAACCCCATCGCGGTAAACTTCCTGTATAACCACGTTAATCAGCGGGGTCTCGTTTCCTCCAACGATGCTTATCCCCAGCTCTGTGTAAGGGTTTGCACGATGGACTTCAATGGTCGTAATTTCTCCTTCAGGTAAAGACGGAAGTTTCACACATCCTGTGGGAAAAAGGCACCTGTGTCATTTACTGACACACAGATTGGATGGATGTCGTCTCACCTTCCTCGGCAGAAAGAGGCAACGTTTCAACAAAGTCCCATCCTGAAGAGGCAGAACTGCTAGTGCGATGGAGATGAATGCAGGGGTTACTGAGCGGACGCTTGACTCGAGGAGGAACGCAGGCCAGACCATGGAAACCTCAGAAAGGTACATGAGAAAAACTGTTCAGTAGCATTTCAAAGCAGCCGATAAAATTGTGCATTGCTAAAACAAAGGCACTGCCCTGAAAATAAGACCTAGTGACGCTCCTAGTGAAGATTATCATGATAACTTGAACCTCTATGAAAAGTTTCCTGTCAAACAGTTTAATGGCATTTTTACGCAGTTCAATGGTTCACTATTAAATGGTTGTTTCTGCTCTCATGATTCAGTTTTTGATCTGAATTGAACTTGGAACAATTACAGCTGCTCCTACAACACAACAAGTTATAACGTTGTATTCTTATTTCAAGCATTCAGACTTTTTGTGATATATTTGAGAATGCTCACTGTCTTCCTCGATGCTTTCTTCAAAGGCAGGGTTGTCTACACCGGGCTCTTCTGTCCAGGTAGGAGCACTGGTGCATGCGTTGGACTCAGCAGGGGGTGATGGCACACTTTCCTTTATCTCTGTTTCAGGTGATTTGAGAGGATAGTTTGCCATCACCTTATCCTCTCCTTCCTCCGGCCGTGTCCGGTCTAACTTTGAGCGCTGACTTTGTGTTCCAGGGCACCTAGACCCGCAAACATAAACACTTTAAAATGTTTCTCTGTTTAGTTAAGAACATTTTAGGTTACTAAGTGAAACGGAGAATTTAGGGATCTTTGTTTGCGGTCGCAGTACAGAAGGGGCTTCCAGTCAGAGAAACACAGGAACTGGATTAGCCACAGAAAAAGGGCTTTTATTAACAGAACACAGAAGAGACTTGTGTCTCCTAAGACGGAAAGCAGGTAACTAAACAAACTATTTATATTTGTCATGTTGTCACAGAGATTCCATGGTAATGATTGGTTGTCAAACACTAATAATTAGAAATTAATAATACAACAATAAAATGAAATACTGTATACCACAGTAATGAACAACACTGAAATAAACCCTATTAAATCCCCAATTATTGTAACGTCATTAATCATACCGCCGCGAAAGAAAAATCTTTGACTTATAATAATAAGAAGCCTCAAATTCAAACAGTAGCTTAAGGGATTCAAGGGATTTTCAAGTGACATGCAAATTCACTCCCTGACCCTTGGTAGCAACCTTATGCCGTAAAAAGAAAAGTGCTTGTGCTGAATCATTAACTCGAGCATCACATATTTGTGTTTTACCGTAACCTCGACAGCTCCAATAAAGGCTGATTTGATTGGTTGCTTTTTGGACACAAAGTGGTAGTAGAACAGCATTTAAACATACTATAACACAGTATAACAAAATAAACTGAAGCAACCTTTTTCTTAAGACGTTAATCATCTTCAATAAAGGTGAGTTTATATTTCTATTTGATCAAATTCCTAATGTTAAAAACCTCTTGGTACATAATTACACGTGTCATTACATTTCTTCATTAGAAAATGTAATGCTGATTTTTGAGCGAATCCACAAACTTTGTGCTGCTCACACTATTGCTGTGGTGTCAATAGCCTTGATGAATTACTAGGTTGAGAAATACTGTACTGAGGTACACAAAGAGCTTGCAGAAGTGCCAACAATGCTAACAATACACGGCTAATGCTGGCGATAACTCTTAGTCTTCCCCGTGGAAGGTGTTAGAGCATTAAAAAGGTTAATCTCATTGCTCTAAGTGTCCTTACTCAGAGATAAAGCATTCCTGAACCACAGTGTGTCCATCCTGACCCTTCTACAAAAGACAACGATTTCAGTGGCATTTTGCTCGATTCTGTCCGGAGATTTGTGATTCAATACTGCTTTGATCTTCTAAACTGGAATGTGGCTTTCAGACTCAACACAAACCCTTCGCCACCCAAGTCCTTTAGTTTATCTGACGGCTACGGCAGCATCAATCCAGCCTGATCGCAAATCTTTCATCGGTCTCTTGAAATCAATCTGCTGTTTACTTCTGCTCAGGGAAGTCTAGTTCTCCTGCAGAAGCCCTGTGCTGAAGCACTCACCATAGCTCGGGGTTGCCTTTGGCGGTCTCGCAGAAGAAATGGTTAAAAAGGTTCCTGGAGTTGAAGTTTCCCAGCATGGCTGGAGCGAATGTGAAAGGGCTGCTGGCCAGCGCATGACACAAGACCGACTAATCTCTCATCACATGACGAAGGGGCAAATAATCCCCAAATAGGAAGTCAGATCAATCCCAGCAAGCTCCACTAAGCATCATTACATTTACATGTAGCAGATGCTTTCATCCAGAGCCATTTGCCTTAAGACGAAACATTAAACCAACTTCTTGCTTTCCCTGGGATTCATCAGCTCTACTGGAAAGCTTCACTGCAAAACTAATAAACTGGTCGCTGGATATATTTTTTGCATGTTTGGAATCTCAAGATCCTCCAGAAAAATCTGCAAGTCTGCAAAACTCTGTTATATTAACATTTCTTTGTTTCAATATTACAAATATACTGTATCAAAACATTGCTTCTTTGCGTTTGGATGTTTGGAATCTGTAAGTCCTGCAGGATAATGTACAAAAGCCAGATGATTTTATTTAGTCAAGCGTTTTTCACCTCAGGTTAACGCCAGTGTTAACATGCAAATCATTTTTGTTATATCCATATTCTGAAAATATTTATTTTATTTCAAATTGATGCTCATTCAATTTTGCATAATGTAAAATAATGTACATCAGTTGGTTGTTTCTTTAATCCAAGCGTTTTTAAAACCAGTGCAATATCGGAAAAAACTCAGACATGTGATTAAATTGAAATCTACACCAAAAGGTGAAGAATCAACAAACATCGTAAATAAATGCTTCAATTGCCACATACTACAACTTTTACACATTACACATGAGTTTAGACAAAACAATGAATTTTCGACAAATTGTTCAGCTGTAATTCACACATTGTATGTCCAAAAATGAAGTTTACCATTACTTGATTTACCCTCATATGTCAGATCTAATAAATGGTGACAGGTTCTTGAAAATATTTCATTAGGAACATGTTACAGATCTACTTATAGAATCAAAACAGGACAGCGGTCCTCATTTCATTTTCTGGTCATCACAACCTGAGAGTATTTCTGAGCGTGTGCATTGGTGTGCATGCGAGGAGAAGCTCACCGGTGCTTCAGATGCGCCTCCAGATCGCAGCGTGGCATGCTGAGAGAGCAGGAGGGTGTGAGCGGGCAAGTGACCGACAGCTTATCCAGCAGCTTATGCACCAGGATGCTGGAGCGCCGACAGACCTGCAGCTGCAGATGTGCCCGGTCCAGCGGACAGAAGTCTCGTTCCTGCAGGAAGCTGCGCAGACAGCGGGCACAGAAGGTGTGGCCACATGGTGTGTCCAGGGGCTGAACTAATGGCTGAAGGCAGATGTGGCACACCAAATCATCGTCCACTTCCAAGCGATAATTATAAAGGTGATTCTCCCAAGAGCGGTGGATCTGTCCGCATTCCGAGCAAAGAGCCTCCAGAAGAGCTTCGCTCACCATTCCTGGGTCCACACCCTCTCCCAGACTCCCCATGGCTACACACACTCACTCGCCCCCCCGCAGGCTGTGACACTCCGGCAGGAGACGGCCGCCGTCCGCTGGAGGTTGTGACATCACTCTGCAAAGAAGAAGTGATGTAAGACTTTGAATGAGAGCGTGGTGTGTGTTGTGAGGATGAGATTATGTGGGTTTACTCCTACACATTAATCCGACAGTGCTTTCTCGCCTGGAGAAATCTTTCAATCCCGCCGAGAGAGAATTATCTGAGATTTGGACAGAGTCAAGAGGTTTTGATGTGGACATATGGAAAAATAAATCAACAAGATTTGTTGAGGAAAAACAACACCAAAAAAAACTTTGATATTTGCATTAAAATTAGGGGAAAAATACCATTTAAAGATTTGTGTACACAAACATTTTCTGATAATGTTTTCTAAAAACATATGTTCAAATTATTTATATATTAGCCCACAAAAAAATATGTTCATCTAATATTAAACACTACTATGCATAATCGTGTTTTAACATTTGAATCATGTATTTGATATTAATTATGTACATATTTGTGTGCTGTACGTATATTCTAATCTATCTATCTATTTATCTATCTATCTATCTATCTATCTATCTATCTATCTGATGTCTGTCTGTTTGTCTGGCGACTGGCGACATCTCTCTCTATTTATAGTTTGTCTATTTGAATGAATGAAGTGACGATTTGCCAAAATGTCAAAACTTTTGTTAAAAACATTTGATGTTGCTATTTTTTTAAACTTTTGAATTAGTTTTAGACTGTGATATTTTAATGTCAACTAATCAAACTGGATTAAAATCAAATTAAAACGAACCCAAATTTGAGAATGAAATTGTAACTATATTTATCAAATTAAATCTTGATCGTGAGAAGCCAACTGGCCCAATGAGGCTAGAAACTTCACACGTGTTACTGTATTCAGCAGCTGTGTGTCCGTGTGGATCTTTGACCACCTGCCTCTGTTTCTTCTGCAGCTGGACATGAATAAACCATGAAGACACAAGGCTCCTCTGTTCCCATCACAAAGCCCTGTCAACATCTCCAGCCGATGTCAGACACGCTTGCTCGCCGCGTGCAATGGTTAAGATATCTTAATTAGTAGTTAGAGCCCTGGACTTGCCACCGAAAGGTTACATGTTCGAATCCCAGGCAACTTGAGCAAGACACTGATCCCGGTTTGCTCTCCGGTCTGCATGTGGGGCGAATAAAGATTTTATTTCTTGATACGTGTGTAATCTACATTAAGCAGCTTGTACGTAAACCATCTGATACCACAATGTTACAGTTCATCATCAGGCTTTAGAAATCTCATTCTCTGCTGATGACTCCTAACAACCAGGGTGTGTTTAAATATCGACGGCACGGGCCATTCAAGGCCACTCACTTGTTGTGTCAGTGTGTCTTTAGCTGCTGGTCACAGTCGGTGTTCTCACTTGCAAAATGGCACATTTCCACTCGTCTGACCGCCTGGAGGATGAAGAATTAGTTGTTTGTTCAGCTGAACTGACTGTGAAAACAACCCAATTAATCTGTAAGTCTCGATAACGGAGGACGAGCAAGAGATGCTGAGATCTTTGGTGGAATCACCGAATGGCACCTTTAAAAATTCAGTCTCATTAAAATATGGCTTTCCGTAGCAATGCCATGTTTGATTCTGCAGTACGGATCTGTTCACTGACACCCATCACTGCTTAGCCAGATCAATACCCTGACCTTAATTTTCTGAAAGGTTGAGCATTCACACACAGGTAGGCAGCACAAATAAATCCACGCAGGGAGAAAAAATAGCAGCGCGCGCTCGGTTCAATCAAAGCGATTGGGTGCGATCTGCATTGATTTTCCCGGTACTATTATTTAATTCCGACAAATGGCGAGCATCAATCTCGATATGTTGGGATTACATATATTGCATATTAATGCAAATGGTTTTTTTTTCTTTGCTGCCATCACTTATACGATCAGATGCCAGCATCGCCTAATGTATACGTGTGGTAATAGAGCGATAAGGAGAAAATGACAAGAAAATTACCAGTTCGCTCTTCGCTGGGATGACGTGAACTCTGGCCCCGAGTGTGAAAAACACAGAGCTCAAAGACATCCACGGCTCGTCGGAACCGCATCCGCACGTCAAAACCCCTGTATCTGTCTTGTAACGATGTCCGATTCCTGAAGCGTTCAATAGAGTCGAATCTTTCAAACGATTCCATTGACCAGGTTCTTGGTCTGTTGTATGTGGTTCTTTCGAGGATGTAGTTGATTCAAGCACGGATAAGAATGAATGATTCGAGTCAGAATTTTAGTTTTAAAGCCGTTTAAATATGATATATGGACAATCACCATGAGTGCAATAGTGTTCTTGTAATCCGACAGTTCTAAAAAAATCTATAAGTAACTCAGTAAAAATAGAACTAACGATTTAATGATTTTCTAAAATCTATAAAGCTATACCGATTATATAATTAAAAATGTTATAAATTGTTTGGAAATATAAAGTTTTGTAAACTCATACTACTTTTCGACCAAACTTGTAAGCTTGTTTTTTAGTGTGTTCTGTATTCGTCATAAATATGTGCAAATAACTGTTATTTGTATGGTTAAGTAAATAAAAATCGGTTTTAAAAATATGCTAACTTGCAAAATTGTTGTTACAGTCTGCTGGGAATGAGTGTTAAATCCTTCAGAGACATTACAATGTTTTTAGGAATAAACCCCAGGGGCTAACAAAGAACATTTTAGGTTTTTTCGAAAATTCTACGTGTCCTAATGGTGCATTAAATGCCCTTTAAAATTGTTTAAAGGAGTCGACTCGTAAAAACGAGTCGTCACTGTCGGCAAGAAAGAGGGCGGGTCTTCACACTGTCAGTCAAATTACAAACGTGACCATAAAGAAGCCTGATTGAAATGTTAGCGCAATGAACGTAAGAGCTTTCAGAATTAGAACGTTACATTTAAAACGCATATTTGGGAAAACTCCACAATTTTTAAATGTTTGAATGTTTTTAACTTATGTCATATTATGTCTGAAATGGGCTTTAAATATATGTTCTTTTCACTTTATCAACACGACATTCAGGCGGGGTCCTGATTGTGGTCAGCTCTACACGAATTGGAAACGCAAGCGTGAGCGCGCAGAGCTGAAGTGAATTGTAATTTAACAATAAATTAGCTTTATTTTGGAAGTAAATAATGGATGATTCTGAGCTGGAGAGGTATGACCCCACAGACGTCCGTATTGTGCATTACAGGTTTTCGTATTTTGATATATGAGAACGTTGACTAAATAGCTTAGCAGAAATTGTAACGCAAGCGCGCGTTTGTTTTCACAATTTAGTTTTATTTGTAACTTTAAGTATGTGTTTGTGCATGTATATATAAATGCATAACACACAATTAGTTATGAAAAATAATTTACATAAACACGCGTGCGCTCGTGTTTGTGAAATCTGAACTTAATAACGTATAAGCTTTTTTTTTTACCACAAGCGCGCGCCTTCCTGACATTCCTAGCCTTCAGGTTAAGCTCTCTTTCTGTGTGTGTGTGTGTGTCATGTGCGTGTGTCATGTGTGTGTGTGACGTTTAACTATTTCCAATGTGTTGTACTATAAATTCCTGCAATCTTGTCTTCCCACAGAAAGGCAGTGGAAGAGCTTCTGAAAGAGGCCAATCGAGCCAAAGCTCGAGCTGAGACGATGGGTCCGGCGGGATGGTGAGCCTTTGACGTACATTATCTGGACTTTGTTCTAGTTTGTAAACACGGCTCTGTTTCAGGATGAAGTGTCCGCTGGGAAGTACAAACAAGCGCTTTCTGCTGAACACGCTCCGACCTTCAGCTCTTCCTCGTCCACCTGGACACCAAGAGGCATCAGAGCGAAGAAGAGATGAACATAGGTACAGCCGAACTTGCGAAAAGCACCATGATAAGGACTGTAAGAAGTGTAGTGGCTCGCACAAAAGAGACAGGCACGATTCCTACTCTTCAAAACGCCGCAGTTTGTCTCACAGTCGCAGCTCGTCCCACAGCGTCTCCCGAAAGTCCAGCCGCACTCGTTCTCGCTCCCGCTCGCCCTGTAGAGACACTTCTCCAGATCTCCACAAACATTCTAACAGGAAGAAATAACCAGGTTTCTCCACAGGAGCTTTTTTTTTTTTTTTACATCTCAGATGTGCCGTTTCCGTTTGCAAGATCACTGATTGGGTTTTTGTTTAAATAGGTTTAGTCGATAAGAGGCAGAGAGCTCTGTATACTTGTCGTGAAGTAACTATTCGGTAAACAAAGTGTTTGTAGTGAATCTTTTTGGTCCTTTCAGTAATGGCTATAAGAATAAAACATTTCCTGTACTTTAAGCTTTGATTTCAGCTTAAGGACTTGTTTGTCCGGGCCTTGTCGTCTCCGCTGAGCAAGCACGTCCTGCCCGGCCTGGAATCCCCTGCGTATCAAAGGCCCACACTTTTGACAATGAATAGTTTACTTTAGCAGAAATGTGTGTAGCGCTCAATGCGTGGCGTGTTTGCACGTGCTGCGTGGTGTTTGATTGGAGCAATTTCTTCTGTGTTGGTGAATGGCGCCTTGCCGCACAATGGCTTTATCGCTCGATTAGTTGTCGTTATGCACAACACGATTGCACCGTTGTGATTTATCTCTCCTGAACGCCCATTATCCAGGCATACTTGGACGTTTATAGCTGTGCATTACTCCTACTCAAACACACAAGTGGTTTCAAAGCGCTTTTGCATGTCCACTAACTGGTTTATTGCGTTTTATCTAAAGTCTCAAAATGCTTGGTTAATTGCAGAACGATTTAATGTACCTCGGCCTTAAGTTGTGAGTTTCCTCTCCAGCCCCCCTGAAGCCACATTATACACCAGTTTGCACTGATAAAGCTCTTATAAGCTGTATTATGCGTCCTGTCACTCCGGTCACGCTTTATAAAGCCTTTTATACTAATTTGACATGGGGGGGAAATCACGTCTTCCTCGCCCTTTTTTATGTATAAACACCATTAGATGACGTTATAAGGCCAGATTTGTGAGCAGTGGGCTTGCTGGAGTTTTATTGTGGCGCATAAGAGCAATTATATTGCCGCTGGACAGGTTCCATGCAAACATTTGTGTCGTGTGGCTTACGTGTAATTCTCCTAAAACATTCAAAAGTTTACAACTGTTCAAACATTCAGATTTGTGTTTTGGTAAAATGCCGTATTTGACGTTATTGAAACGCAGGAGGAAATCTGTGGTTTTCACACAGAACTTTTTGATTTATTTCAGTGGCTGAGGATTCTTGTATGATCTTGCAATGTTCATAAAATAATTTTTGGCAAATGTTTTATGACTAAATTAAATTTCAGTTACGTGTTTCAAATATTTGATTTCAATAATATTTTGTTAATGTTTAATTAGCCTAAACATTAAGCACAAAACATTTTTCGTTGGTTTCATTATTTAATCATAACTTTATGTTCGAGTAAATTAATTTTTTGTGATCTTAATATTTATTACGTTAATACGGCAAGAAGCTGTATTTGTGCGAGGACAGAAGTTTCCTCTCCACACTTTTAATTGTTTCTTACATGGAACAGCTCGTTTTGTTTATTCAGGGGCTTTAGGTTAATGGACTAAACGCATTCGTGCTTAATGGCGGTTGAGCTTGGTTGACTGATGAATCAGTCGCTCTGTGGAGTTTAAACTGCTCAGAAACGTGTCTATAGATTTACCAGAGCTACTCCAACCATTCACCTCAAAGGAATCAGATATATGTTATATTTTTATTTGAAGTGGTTTTGAAAATGTGTTTATACTTGATATTGTGCAATACATGCTTACTCTATTTACTCATAGAAACTGTAAAAACTGGAACAGTTTTTCTGGACCAGTAAAACCATCAGTTTTACAGAATAAAAAAAAATAACCTTTAAGTAGTGTAGTTATATTTTAGAGTTTGTAAAGAGAAATTTATAGAAATGTAATAAAGCTTTTTCTTTGTGAAAGTAAAGGGCTTGTTTTTTTTTTCCTTTCCGTTTATTTTCTAAACGACTGTAACAAAATGTCAAGATTTTGTTCATTGTGTAAATTCGTTTTTGTTTACATTTTATTGTTCATAATATTGGTAATGTATATTTGTGTGTTTGCGGAAGTTTGTCAGTAAATGGTTGCTGTAAATCCATCACCCAAGCATTAGAATATCCATCCGCTCTTTCCTTGGAAACATCGAGACCAGTGGGTAGGTTTTCCTTGTTTTGTCTTGGCCATTTTAAAGGTCGAATTGCAGCTTTTTGCCAAGCCTTTTAGCGAAAAGCAGAGATCCAGGTCCCAGGTTTGCCTTTCTTTACAAAAGCAACACTGGAACAACTGCAGGTGTAGCACATCTAGTCCAGGGCAAACACAAGATGTTTGCCGACCGCATTGATTTGCGCGCGGTCAGTTCTGTTCAATTATTGTCAAAGTGTCGAAAAGGAAACACCGACTGGCTCTACCTCCAGTTGTCAGCTCTTGTGTAAACAGCCAAGCCGACGGTGCGGGGTCACATGGTCACGCTGGCACACCTATGAGGCCCGGAGCGGCGCCAGACGCCCAGACTGCAGGTAGAGCAGAGGTCCTGATCAGGGCAGGGCGCCGCTCCTGTGCTTTTTCACCGCACTCGTCCCCGGCCCCAGGCAATTATGAATCGAGAAGAGCATTACTACCCAGCCAACCACCTGTACAAAGAGCCCTGTGCCTTCCAGAGGCACCACACAGAGGACTACATCCAGAACCCTGCGCCGTGCTTGTACATGAGACAGGCTCCGGCTCTTTACGCTGCCTCGTCTTTGGGGCCCCAGGACCAGCCGAGTCTCTCCGACATCACGTCTTACCATGTGCCTACGCGAGATGATCTTGCCCTTACCCAGCCTCTGCAGACAGGCCCGGGTTACGAAGAGTCTCTCCAGCTGTCCGCCGATCGGACCAAGTTCCACCTCCCGTTCCCCTGGATGAAGTCCACCAAGTCCCATGCACACGGCTGGAAAGGCCAGTGGACAGGTAACGAGCATTTTCAACTATTGGATTTTAACATTTTCGTTTGGAGCGTGTTATTTAATAAAACACTTTTTATAAATAGAAATACAGCTAATATATTTCTATAATTACATGCTTTTCAATTACATTTATAACTTATGAAAACATTTTATTCTAAATGTTTATTATTTATGTAGACGGATGAATTGTCGTAAGAAGCCATGTTGAGAATTTTTCTGGAGATAAATGTCTATAGAATATTGTGTTTTTCAAAAAAACTAAACTGAGTGCATAGAATGATAAAAACAAACA
>SOMO01000164.1:162741-179953 GCA_028128575.1 Paedocypris carbunculus
ACACACACACACACATTCACAACCTCTACCCACGTTTCCTCTTATGACGTAGTTGGAGTCGCGTTCAATGTCTGTGGCCAGACCGAAGTCCCCGATCTTCACTTGTCTTCCAGCCGTCACCAGAACATTCCGAGCAGCCAGATCTCTATGGATACACTGAAGAACTGCACAGCGTCAGCTTTTATTTGTCTGTGTTTGTGCATGTGTCTTTTCTGATGGCCTAAAGAGTCTCAGAACTAAAAAGCCTGTTTGAAGGTCAAGATGATACTTAATAGCTTGGGTTGAAGTTTCTGAATTTTTGTCAGGATTGGGATTAGTGATGGACCGAAATGAAAATTCTTGGCCAAAACCGAAAACCGAAAAAGAGGAAAGCCTAGTGGAAAACCGAAACACCGAAAGAATTGCATTTATTGCTATGATGGTGTACTAAATTTACTAAAACCAAGGCATTGCAATTGCATAAATTAATAATGATGTTTCAAAGAATAAATGAAACAAAATGTGTTACAAATATGCAAATATTTATCAAGCATATTGCAACACTCAAGAGTATAAAAAATAATTCAAACTAAAATGTTTAACTTGACCTATTGGCCTGCTGAAATGTTGTAAAATTAAATGTTCCTCTTGCATTTAAGTTTAAAGTGCATTCAGAACAAGTGCAAAGGATACAACATTTTCTCTGCAGGTCTTAATAATAGTATAATTAGGTCGCCGTTGAGCTTGTCATCTGACTGACATTTGAGAAAGATTTGAGACTGTATTTAAATAAGGCCAGTGGATAAAAAAATATATCTTGCAGAAATATGAATAAATTATACTACAATCTGTCACATATAAAGTAGCCTAAAACAAAATAGACTACGTATTAGTATTATTAGAGGTACTTTCTTGCAGGATTTCACTAAACATATCAGACAACGAGGGTGCAAACTCCTCATCTGGTGGAGACAGAGAGACGAGTGTTTTCTGCTCTGCTCCGTCTCTGTGCGTCCATCGTTGCCATTTCTCGCACGCGGCTTTACAGCACACTTGCTGCTTTAACTCTTCCAAATACTGCTCTTTTTAACGCGGATCAAGTACAGTCGCGATGAAGTGCAGAGGATTCCAATATATTTTTGCGAATCGTGCGCTGACAGACTCTCAGCGCGGACTTTTCATATTTTTTACCCCGTGGTATGTATCAACCACTTTTGGCGCTT
Source organism: Paedocypris carbunculus (assembly GCA_028128575.1). Classification (NCBI taxonomy): domain Eukaryota; kingdom Metazoa; phylum Chordata; class Actinopteri; order Cypriniformes; genus Paedocypris; species Paedocypris carbunculus. The sequence goes on from SOMO01000164.1 coordinate 163,944, forward strand.
TAGAGCTGCGATAAAAGGAATAACGTCCGCTACAGATGCATCACAGGAGCTGATCTCTTTAGTTTGCTGCTCAAACGGAGTAAGAAGAGAGAGAATGTTCTCTATTAAGAATCATTTGACCTTGAGCTGCGCTATATGCCGCCGCTCTTACGGTCTCTGCTTACGTCATCAACTTTCAGCTGTATTGTTTCGGTGAAAAAAGTGCCGAAAACCGGAAATGCACTTTTTGGCCATTTTCGGCCGAAAATTTTCGGTGGCCGAATATTCGGTGCATCCCTAATTGTGATGGTTATGGTTGACAGAATTTTGTCACAGGCTGTATATGTATGTATGGTATGTAAAGAAATTAGTGTGTGTGTGTGTGTGTGTGTTTCTATACATTTCGAAGTGTGGCTCTGCTCACGTTTCTGGAGGACAGGAACTCCATGCCCTTTGCAACTTGTAAAGAGAAACTAAGGAGGTCGTCGTGGGTGAGACTGTGAAGTTCCTCTTCTTTGTTCAGGAGGAGCTGTTTGTCCTCACACACTCCTTCATTAAAACACCAGAGGGTTCACATCAGAAGAGCAGAGGGGAGATGTTCTGCTGAGATGTTCTCCTCACTGACGTTCAAGTGTGGACTCGGAGAAGACGCCAGGCTCTTCATTCACAGTGACTGTCGCATCATGTAAGCGCGAGTTTCCATTCGGCTGGAAGCGGCCGCTGTAAGAGCACATCAGCCGGATCATTTCTGCTTCCCTGTTCCCCAAAGATCTGTGAATCTTCTGCTGCAATTCTCGTTGGCAAACCTCGAGTTTCTATTCTGCTGGAAATTGTGGTAGAGGCCTCTGAAGCGGTCGCCATTCAGCGCGTCCCTCAGGCTCCTGTGGAAACGCTCCCGGTTGATCTTTAGGTAGTTCAGGAGGTCTCCATTACAGCAGTACTGGAAGATCAGGTAGACCGGGCCTGTGGAGCGACTGTGTGAGAACGGTTTGTGTGTAGAAGGTATTCTCACACACACAAATGTACATAATATACATATAATGTACACACACGCATGCACGCACACACTTACCTGACCCTGTACAAGCTCCAAGCAAGTTGACAATATTCTCATGATGTCCGACATGAGTCAACATTTTCAGTTCATCCATCAGAGCTTCCTTCTCCACAGCCTGATGCTTGTCTGACACAGACGCACACGTGTGTTACTGTTGTGACCTTCACAGTATGAGCTTTCAGCAACTCACGTACCCTTCAGCATTTTCACTGCCACTTGAACAGACACTCCGGGTTTGCTGATCCCGTACGCTGTGGCATGGACCACCATCCCGAAGGCTCCAGAGCCCAGCTGGTGTCCTGAACATCACACATCTACCAGCTCTTGTTTTCTTTATTGCTATCTATAGTTGCAGAAGTCTTTACCGAGCTCCAGGTTTTCACGGGGAAACTCCCATTTTGGGTCATACTTGAAGTTCCGGAAGTCAATGTAAATGTAGTCGTTGTCATTGGGTCCCATCTGAATCATCTGAATCTGAGGCTGATACTTCGGCTTCTGAGAGAGAATTCACTGATCAGATGTGCTGGACTGGTGTGTGCATGGTCCCGCGGCGGTTTACCTTGGTTTTAACCAAGGCCGGAAATCCAAAAATCACAATCAGCAGAAGGAAGATGAGCGAACAGTAAAGCACATATTCGAAGTTGGACTCTGAGAAGGAATCGTGAGAAAACATGTCAGGACACTAAAAAAAACAGGTTAAAATTCAGTACGTAAAGCTAAATTAAAGAATAATGTGTAATGCATGTTGAGAATCAGAATAATTGATCAAATGTATTGAGGTGAATTGACATACACTATATACAAAAGTAATGTATGTTGATGTTTTCTTTTGTAATATATTTGTACGTCTTTTGATATGCATTTTATATTCAAGCTCCACTCCAAATGTATTTTTTTTTTTTTTGCTAATTGGATTCTCTGTTTCAAAAGCAATTTAATTTTGTTAAATTAATATGCATTTCAATAACAGTACTTGTGATTTGTTTGTAATTGCCATTTTATTTGTAATAATTTTAGTTTGGATTAAAATAATTGTAATTGTAAAATTTCATTAGAATAAATGTAAATACATTGTAATTAGTTTATATACATATTATAATCGTTATATACATAAATTACAACAGTAAACTTTTTATTTAAATTACAGTAGTTGTGACTTGAAATGTGAAACTTAATTACAATCATTTAAATCATTTATAACTGTGACAAATACCGGTAGTTTGTTTTTGGCATGTAGTTTAGCAGTGGCAGAAATAAAAGCGCTGAGACTTACTTGGCTGCAGTAACATCCGGTCGCTGCAGTGAGTTCCTGCACTGTTGGTGACGCAGCATCTGATCTGCTGGTTCTCTGGTGTGGAAGCTGTTCTGGTGAGGGTGATGTTCCTCTGGCAATTATGTTCTGTTTCTGTAACCTCATCTGGGTTGACAGGCATCTGTTTCCACTCTGCGTCATTGCTACATCTGTCAAAATTAAGCGTTATCCAAAACGACCTCTGCATATGAGGCCCTGTTCCTGAGGAGCTATGGAAGCACGTGTTCTTACCTTTCATCTGGTGGGCAGATGCTCCATGATGTGTTCACAGGAATGGAACTTTGAGCTTTGCAAGTGATGATGCTCAGATCTTTGAAAATTGTAATCTTGGGAATATCTGAAAGGGAAAGATTGTTGATTAACAGTGATACATGTTTATCTCTTTACGATGCTCACCGGTGATGCAGAGTGAAATGTTGCGTGTGAGGCTCTTCTCATCTGTCCGCAGCTTGATTTGATACCGACCTGCCTCAAGGTTGCAAAGCTGAAATGTGCTGAAGCGATAACGACAGTGAGTGAAAGGCCACGTTCAAGCTCCATGAGTGGAACACTAACCTGTTGTGCTGCAGGACGTTGGTCTCTGTGCACTGGACGGTCATTTTATCGGGTCTGACCCACTGACACTGTGCTTTGGGGAAGGAGAACACCACAGCCTCCAGACAGAAGCCCGACCTTTCACGGGACAGGATGTGGATGTTTTCCTTTAGTCGCAATATGTTGATTTGGTCGGTCTCTGTTAAAAAATCAACAACATTAAGAGTTTTCTTTGGTGTTAAATGAGATGTGACAAAACTGAGATTCAGCCCAGTGAAGAAAACTGAGTTTGCATTTGCTATATATATATATATNTGTACCAAAAGTTATTGTGATCTTTACACACCAAACATTGAGTAGCTTTACTGGACAAACATGATTTGAGTGGTTTTTGTTTATACACTTTTAAATCACTATTTACCGTACTAAAAAATCCTTCACCTATGAAGGTATGCGTGTGTTACTTACCAAATATATTGTTTGTACTTACCAAACACTTCGACTTGTATCTTTTTTCCAGGGTTGTCGTTGTTTTTGCAAACATATTCCCCGCTATCGGCCAAACTGACTGATTGAATGGAGAGATACTCCATCCAGACTTTAAGAGTTCCTGAAGTCACACTGTTGATCTGGCAGTGAAACATTCGAAGGTCATACATCAAAAGATTTAAGTAGAGAAACCAGGATTAAACTCGATCTTACCACTCGACCTTGAAAGTACCACTTCAATCTTGGGTGAGACATGGACAAAATTTTGCATCGGAGAAGCAAAGATTGACCAGATTTTAGAAAAATCTTGGAATCTGTGTTCCTGTCATCTTTAGAATTTAGATCTGAGGGAGTGAAAAAGACCACAATGTTTCTCTAAAGTTTCACTGGTAAGTAGTCTTCAGTTCTTCAGTACAATATTTGTACTTTTTTGCTCTCCTTTTGTTCTACTGTATTATTCTATCTTCACTATAAAGAGTTATTATTACATCAAGTATAATATAATTTATCAAATTTTTAATGACGCACAGAGATATTGGCTAATTTAATCGCCGGTAAAAGACAACAAAGGTTTCTAGTTGTAAAAGTAAATGTAAAAGATGAACATTGTTTCAGCAAATTAATGTTAAAATGTAAGTATGAGTAATGAGTAAAAAGGTATTTAAGGAAAAAAGGAATCAGATTAAAGTGTAGGTTTGCCAAATTAAAAAAATAAAATAGCTAACTATAATTTCATTAATAAACTGAACTAGTCAGTGCTACAGAAAGTAACATTACCAGCAACAATGTAACTACAATGAAGTGTTGACTGATGGCACAGTGAACATTTTGTCCCGCAGAATCCGAGCTTGTAGAGTAGTGTTGCTCTGGTCAGTTTAGTTATCATCAGAATTTTAGACTCATACCATAGTGATGTACTTCAGAACATTCTTTGCCCAGCACATTATTGGCACAGCACTTGAGGTTTGGAACTTCCAGAGATGTAGTCAAAATGGTTTCATTTCCGTTTGGACTGACGTTTGATCCATCCAGTGACTTACTGCTAAACGAAAAACAATTTATATTATGCTCTCCAGTACAATCTCCCAGCATGCTCAAGTCCTGAGAAATCAGTGCTACCTGTTCCCGTACCACTCCAGAGTTGGTTTTGGGTTCCCATCTGTGGAACAATATAATTTGGCTGCGTTTATATCTCGTTGAACAGCGATGAGCTTTGGAACTGATGGTTTTCCTAAACAAATTATGAGGGTTTTACTCAACCAAACATTCCTAAAATAAAAATTCATATAACAAGTTTATGAATGTGTGTGTATTTAACTTACTTTGTGACTGAACTGTAACACTGTAATTTCCACATTGTATTGTAAATGATCCGTCTTTACGCATCTCAGTGTTTTGTACATGATATGTGGTGGAATTTATCCTATGCGAGATTAAAATGAGATTATATGTACAATATTAGTTCTGACAGTGAACTTCAGAAAATTGGTGTTGATATTGATTCAATCAGCAAAGATAATGCATTTAAAGACCTTTGGTGGCAGAAACATTTAATTTCTGTTTTGTTTTGTAGACATGACGGATACGTTTCAGTTTGTCCTATATTGAAATCAAGTTTAATCGGGCCAGAATGCTGAAGGTCCAAATTTTTTAGAAGGCAATGCACCCTCTGAAAAACACAAACATCCTTCTCATACTCAGATATTATCACATTATGTTAATTTTCAAACTTCATTACAAACGGAAAAAAAGAATCCGTGGCAATAGTGGGTGGAGTCAGAGTGAATTGGTTTGTGGCCGCAATGGAAGGAGTCAGAGTAAATGATTTTTGTTGTTCTTGGTGATGCACTGAATTTACACTATTTATGTAAATACACACTAATGTGCTCATACTGGAGTAATGTGTTCTAGTATTGACCATATACTGTATATGTACAATATAGAAATGCTCACTACGTATACCCTTGGGTCATTTTGCCTGAGATGGTGCAAACTTAATCACAAAGCTTAAATGTGTTTATTAGAGCAGTAAATTAGGTTTTCTGCTTCTAATAAAGGCATTTCAATTCTATGTTCTATGTGCTTAAAGATGTTTATACTGCCGAATTTAGCCAAGACTCTATAGTTGGCCAATGCGCTTTTTAGTTTCTCTGTAGACTTGTTAGTTTCAGATTGTCTGTCACACCAACAGCAAAACAAATGATAATTTAATACACGTAATTGAACAACGACTATAACATTGACTATAAGCAGTGAGCAAGACATAATGACTAGAAAACCAAAAACTGAAAGTATGTGAGAGAAGATAAATCTCGAATAAACAGTTAAATAATGTACCATGGTGTGATTAACAAGGTTGATTTTTATTTTATTTTATTTCATTTTATTTTATTTTGCTCTTTGTTCACTTTTTTTTTGCTCTTGTCTGAAACGGCATACTATGCATGAAAATAATTTTCTTAAATTATGAAGTCAAATTCTCATTTTTTTTTTTTTAATCTCATTTTTATATTTATATTTGTTTAACAATGTATGCATATATTCATAAACGGTTTCTTTAATTAAAAAAAAACTTGGTTGGGAAAAATGTTCAGTTTTTATATAAATACAGTGAAGTCATAATAATAGCTTATCAAATAGCTTCTGCTATGATTTTCAAGAGATGTTCGAAGTCACTGAGAAATATAAAAACATAGTTACACAATATTGTTTGTATCATACTAAGTATTTCAGAATTGTTAGTTCTAAAACTGAAGTTTTAAATTAACTTGTTTCTTGAATGTTTCCTCTAAATTATGAAAAGTGTACATTTCTCACTACTGTATTACTGTTAAAGTGGATAATATAATACCTGTGATATAGAACAAAAATAATAAATGTAGGATTCAAATTAAGCAAGAGTTGTTGAAAGTTTTTTTTCCCCAGAGGCTTTTCGACTTTTCGTCAACGCATTCTAAATTCGTTCAGAAAACAAAAACTGCAAAGGTTCAAATATGTTGTTAAATCTATATATGGTACACATTACTCACTTTTTACAAGATCTTAAACTGAAACAAAGATTGTATTTTCATTAGCCAGACAGGATTTGACTCTTAGACAGAAAGCAAGTGAGATTTTACCCATCCATCAGTGTTGCAGCGAGCATCGGTGGAAACCTCTCTGACTCTGCACCACTCCAACATGAGAAACACTAGATAGACACACGAGGAGCCACTGAAGCTCATTTTGGAGTATAAATATCATATCAAATACCATATTAAACAGCAAACTTACCCATTACAAGTCTCTGTCCTAGACACATCGTGTGAAAGCATCACAGGAGCTTCCTCCACAGTCTGATCCAGAAACAGGATGAAGCATTCACTGTCATTCTCACTTCTGCTGACGTTTTGATGGTTTAGTTTGTGACTCAAGCGATGTGCTCCTCCTCCACTCTTAATGATCATTTGAAACATTTAAATGAATCAGTAATAAGTTAAACAATGTTACAGGTAATTCAGAAATAATTTGAAGAAAAAAAAAGATGACGGCATTAAAACTAGGCATTTTTTTAGGCATCTCAAATCTGATCATGTTTCATACACGATATTTTTTGCTTATTTTAAACACGTTTTTATTCATTTATTCTATTATTCAAGTATGTACAGTACTATTATTTGTTTTATTTGCGTATTAGTTGTTTTGGCAAATTGGGTTACTTTTTTCATTTACTAATTGTTTGCGTGTTCTGTTGTTTTTTTGTTATCAACGTACATTTTTACACAATGTGTTGTTTTTGCTTTTTGGTTATTATATATGTTAGTTGGTTTTGCATAGTTGCAAACGTGTTATACGTATGTTTTAGAGAGAGACCCCCTACTGGCTGGTCGGGAGAACTGCGTGACTCGAGGCGCTACCCAGCATGCACTGCGGAGCTAATAGCGCTTAGCCGAACGAGTGCAATCACAAGACAACAACAGCAGCATGAGCCAAGCTGGACGCCAGGCGGACCGAGCAGCAGGCCAACGATGGACCCCGGTACAGAGTGTCAGAGCGCGGCTTCATGGATCTTGCTAAGCGGCTATCTAGCTCGATGACCAGGCTAGTTTGTTGCTGAACTTTCATCGTAGCTCTCGTGGATTCTCAGGTGTTTTGAAACGTACCGCCGCGTCCTATCTATTCGAGTCTCTATGCGCGAGCGTCTTCCGGCGGGAGCAGCAGTGGTGCCATGAACAGTGGACTCCCAGCTTCAGCTGCTCCGCTCGGGGGTATCGGAATACCCGGTGTGAAGGTGAAATTCTGCCGCTACTACGCGAAAGACAAGACTTGTTTTTACGGAGATGAATGCCAGTTCTTGCACGAAGACCCGACATTGGCGAGCCTGGCGCTTCACGGCAGTGGCGGTGCAGGTGCTGGAGGAGGAAGCCCCGTTTCTTTATCTCTCGCCGGAGGACCGGCGGCTGTGGCGGGGTACACGCTAACTGCGAGCGCGGCAGGTGGAGCTCCGTCAAGCGTTCCGAAAAAGAGCGATTCCCTCGGTCCCGCCGGTTCGGCAATGGAGGGACAGCTGTTGTCTAGTAAGTTTGAGCCGAGGCCTAATCTACCCCCTCATTAGTTGTTGACGCGTTGTGAGGCGACGAGGCCGCCTTTCTCTAAATCGAGCCCGTGGATTCAGTACGGCCTAACGTTCGCCGTCAAAACAATGTGGAGAAATCAACACGAGCGCACACGAAAATATTAATTTCTGTGAAGAGGCGACACATACTACATGGTTTCACTGGTTCGCTCTTTTAGAACTATTGCTTTGTATATTTTGTAGCTGGATATGGCAAGCTGTTTTAGCATTAACCCACGAGCCTGAAGGCAGACTTCAGGTGGTTTTTACAAACGCGCGCTAAGTGCGTTGCTAATGTACATTTTTAATATTACTCATTTATTGTCGTTTTTTCGGGCACTTTATGTAGTGCCAAATCTACCCACACTTTCAATTAAATCTTCTTTAGGTTATTTGACTATTGAAACATTAACAATGCATCTTGTTATCAGCTAAAAGAAGGTTCTCATTGTTGACATGGAACAGCTGACACTATGCTTGTAGTGTTCAGTTTTACCCTCTGCAAGTCCATAACACATTACTATTCACGTTTTAATAATCGGCTATTTAATGTTTGATTCTTGCGACTCTTTAATGATCAATTCATTGTTGAACAGGAATACATCTAAATTAAAACATTCTGCTTTAAAGAAAAGCCTGTATATTTTGGCCGAGCTGAGCTGACTGAGCTGACATGTGTCTTTTGTGTTTGCAGTACCTGGAATGGAAGGAGCTTCTCTGAATGATGCTGGCCTGACCAACTCGTACTTCAGCAGCACTTTTATTGGAGTCAATGGGTTTGGAGGCCCGGCAGAGTCCAAATACTCAATGATGCAGGTAACTAAGCTATTAATGCACCAATTAGATAGAATCAAGGTTTGGCTCACACAATGGAGCTTTTTAGAATTATGGCGTTTTCTGGCAAAGTTCAGCCCTGTTTCTTCAAAGAGCATCTTCCTTGCTTTACAGCAGGAATGCAGTCTGAAGTATTTGCAGTGTGGAACAAATACAAGTGCAAGATCTGTGTGTGTGTGTGTGTGTGTGTGTGTGTGTGTCTGTGTGTGTAAACGAGTGTTTTGGGTACGAGAGAATGACAGACTGTTTCTGTCTGTGAGAAAGTTAGGCACCATTTTTGGTAGGGACGTCCTGATTACAGCCATTTACAGTCATATAAAAATGCATTTTTATAAACAACACTCAGACGCTGCCTAAAATTATGCGTTTTGTACAGTTGCAAAAAGTGTTTGTTGGTAATATTTTGTGTAATCGCCTTTACACAAAATGATGAATTTATGAAAGCCTTTTTCTGCCACAAAAAGCATTGCGAATTTTCTGTAATATGTAAAATATAATGCATCGTTCATTTTTTGTATGTACATTAAGAGTACAACCACTTTGGGTTTAACCTTTAAACGGATGAAATTTTTCGAATGAAATTAGAATTGCTTTAGAAAAAAATTGGCTAGATTTTTTTTTTTTTTTAATGTGAGCAGCAGCAACTGTGATTGGTTGAGATTGGTCTTAGCATGAGGCTGGAGAAGTTGCTTTCAACTTGCAGTGTAATGAAAAGTGAGATGGAAGTTTTCTGCGTGACGTTCTTACAAGGAGCAATCACAAACAAATGGAAACATGTAGTCTTGACACCTGCGAATAAAAGAAATAAAAACGAGTACGTTCATTTTTTTCCGCAAGACATTGCACCGCTGGATCAAGTGACTATTAATATCCGATTTATAAGAAATTATTTTCGTACCTGTTTTACTCGGGAAAATGCGCGCGCCTCCTCACACGAGCAGCACGTTTATGTGCAACAAAAGCGATCGATCTATTAAACAAGTGATTTTGCTGTGAAGCTCCGCAAACCAAACGATTTACAATTATAAGCCAAAAACTCACCCGAGCGACAGAATCCACTGCTTCAGTGAAAGCGCCGCTCTTCCTGTTTATATTGAAACCATTGCACCATAATAATGAATGTTTTGTCCCCATCTATATGCTTAATAACATATACTTTTCGACTAGTTTGGATTCCAAGAAAACGCACGAACCTGTTTTGATTTCGTTCGTATTTTTACTAACTTTTCCAACATTATATCACTGACAAAGTATGATGAAAACATACGCCATCTACCGGCAACTACTAGTATTACTTAATACATCGCAACGTAAGCGTACTGAAGCGCGAATTCTCGTGATTAGCTCCGGCCATCCGGTTGTTGTAAAACCGGCGCAGATCGTCTTTAAAAGGCTTGTTTATTGACACATCCAATGGTTGAAGCATCTTTGTAAACCCTCCGGGTATGATGGCCAGATTGGTTTTCTATAATAATAATAATTTAAAAAAATAATAATTTTGTAATGTTTTTTTTTATGATTGAAAAACCAGGGGGGGTGCTTATATTCGCGTAAATACGGTAGGCTTTCAGGATGAGCCCTGCTCCTAAATCACACCTGAGAAGAAAAAAATGTCTGTTTGGGCACAATATTCTTGCGCTGGAGTCATGCCACTTCACATTTTGCCCCACCTCAACCCCGTTTCAGCTGATGGAAAGATCCATATTACATTAAGCACCTTCAGGACTGATCACAATATTTAAAAAATGTGTTTTATATTGGCAACTGATGACTTCATGGAGATCAGGAACCCAAACAAACGTGGTGGGAACGTCTTTGTGGTGATGCACTAGTAACGCTAAGACGTGACAGCAGCACTTTGCTTTTCAGAGAATGACCAGCAGCAGTAGTTCCCCGAGTCTGCTGAACGATGGTGCCAAGAGTTTCAGCCACAGCACACACGGTGAGTTCAGCGTCTGATTGTTTCAGTAGGCCTGGTCCTTGTCTCATCCCATTTCTACAATTTTTAAAACTCTAGATCCAGTGAATTCTCCGACGTCGTCACTCTTTAGTGATTTTGGTGCTTTGACCTTATCTCAGAGGAGGAAGGTGAGTGTTTCTCGACATTTCTATTGGTCCATGTAGACGTCTCTTTAATTATAAATCTGATCAGTTCTGCACTGTTGGCTGTTTTGCAGGGTCCTAACCCCGCCGCCAGTGAGTTTGTCCCTAAAGGAACACCGCGCATCGCCTCAATGTCTCAGACAACCGTGCCAGCATTCACCTCCCCCATTTTCCCTCATCCTGGCCTGGGCAGCTCCACGGCTGTTGCTCTGGCACCTGGTTAGTGACCCTCCATCTCGAGCTTTGTTATTACTATTCAGCCATGCACTGAAAATAAATAGGTATGGTTAAAACTGAATTTGATGCATTTTTATCTGACACTGACCAATGTTTACAAGTGAATTTGTAAAAACATAATTGTTTCCATTTCATTTACAAAAAGATTGAACTGCAAAACAATGAAAGATTTTACGTACATGCACACTTTCAAATATAGAACAACTCGGTCACACAGAAACATACTCTTACAAACGCAGTCACGCACAACTTGAGCATCTTTTTCCGCCTCATGTAGATGTAAAGATACCTACACGTGCTCATTTAAGTCTTGTGCATTAAACATGTAACTCTAATGCACAGCTGGGAAATGTTTGCATTAGCTTGGTTAGTGTTGCTCCAAATAATTGGCATAATGATAACTGACAAAATTTTTTGATTTCTGTCAACAATTTGTTGTTGCAACACAAAAATATTTCTTACAAAAATAAAAATATTGTTCATATATATATATAAAAATATTGCTTTTACTTGTGGATGTTGTAGGTATGTCTCTCTCTGCGGGGTCGTCGCCTCTCCACTCCCCCAAAATCACCCCTCACACTTCTCCAGCCCCTCGACGGCGCAGCCACACCCCCAACCCCCTCCCTGCCAATTACGCAGTGCCCACCACAGCCTCAGACCAGGGGACCGGAGCGCACATCATTCAGAAGGAAACAGTGGGCGGGACCACCTACTTTTACACTGATAACACTCCCGCTCCCCTGACTGGAATGGTACGTGCACAGAAATCTTGGTTCAGTGATCTTGACTGCCAGAACATATACGACTGGTCTCTTCGACAGGTGTTCCCGACATATCACATGTATCCCCAAACGGCGCCACACGTGGCCTATATGCAGCCCAAGGCAAACGCGCCATCTTTTTTCATGGCTGATGAACTCCGACAAGTAAAACAAACTTTGTTTGCAAACTCCTCCAGCGTTCAGCCTTCTAGTCTTGCAAGTCAATTTTTTTTTTCATTTACATTTTTCTAGGAGCTGATAAATAAGCATCTGATAACAATGGCACAGATCGATCAGTCTGAGAACCCTGGTAAGAATGTGGTTTGTTTTTCCTTTTCTCTGTTTTATTTTTTTGGTGCACAGGACATCTTGGGTTTTGTGGTCACTGGGTTTAAGTTCTCCTGCTGCAAGGGGAGAAAACACCCACATCCTCTGTCTGTCTGTCTGTCGTCATGTGTGTTGTCACATCATCACTTCTGCCTATACTGCAGTTCACATGCTTATAGGAAACTGCGTGTTGCTCTTGTCTCCTTCAGGAGTGCCGTCTGAGCTAGACAGTTACCACAGTCTCTTTCCTCTGGAACCCCTTCCTCCACCCAACCGTCTTCAGAAAACCAGCAACTTCAGTTACATCACTTCCTGTTACAAGGCTGTCAACAGCAAAGATGACCTGCCTTATTGTCTAAGGAGGATACACGGTGAGACTTGCGACTTCTCATTGTTTGGGTACAGTGTAATGGTTCTATGGAATTGTAAGTCGAAGAAGTCGCTTAATTTCAGCTGAATTATAATAATTTAAGTTTCACCCTTGAGGGGTGCTTATAATTGCTGATTTCAAATATGCGTGTAAATATAAGTGCCCATTTTTACATATTTCAAGTCGGGAGCAATCACAAATAAACACGTCGTCCTTTTGTAGCAGCCTTTAAATAATGGCCCGGAGCCAGACGTGCATATGAGCTTTTATTGGCTCAATAACAAAAATGAAGAAACATTTAACAGGGACAAAATAACACTGGAAGAAGTAAGATTAAACTAAATATGTTTATATTTCCATAAATACAGTATAGTTCTTCAGAGTAGTGAAGAGACTATTTGATTAATCAAAAATTGACTAGAGATATTTGATTAATTCCACTGTGAAAGCCCAGGATTACCATTGAGATTTGGAAGTTGTTTGATTTACTTTCAAGTTTGCACAATGAGTGCAAATTGACGTCTGCATACACGTGAAACAGAAATCATAAAGTGTGAACGTGAAGAATGTGCTCATCACACACAGGCTTCAGGCTGGTCAATACCAAGTGCATGATGCTTGTGGACATGTGGAAGAAGATTCAGCACTCCAACACCGTGACTCTGCGTGAGGTCTTCACCACCAAAGCGTTTGGAGATCATTGTATGGATTTGTTTTTCACTAGACCTTTTTCTTGGTGTTTGGGCTGATTTAGGTGACGTGTGTGTGTCTTTCACAGCACTGGTGTTTTCCTATGACTTTCACGCTGGAGCCGAGACCTTGTTCAGCAGGCACTTTAATGATCCGGCAGCGGACTCCTTCTTCACCAAGAGAAAGTGGGGTATGTCGCACCTTGTTGATTCTGCTGTAAAGAATTGCGTCCGTGATTCAGCCGTTAGTCGTGTTGGTTGCGTTTTTGCACTGAACAAGGAAAGAGGAAGAAGTGGTTGAAACCGATTCTGTCTCAGGTGGGTTCAAATACCTGCAAGCTGAAAACCGGCAGAGGAAGCAAAACCCAGGCGTGTTGTTTGACTTTAAAAATAACCACAGTGCGGCCACAAACCATGAAAGTCTTTCTGTTTTTACTGACTGTTAGCAGGCTGAAATAAATCGATTGCAGAAAGCATTTTACCGCTGTGGCGTTCTAGGTAAAGCTAAAAACAGCGTTTAGACTGCACACCCAGGCTGTTAGGTACAATCAGTTTCCCATTTTAATTTGTGCTGTAAACAAAGACGCGAGATGCTTTGTATGTTTATCACGGGAAATGACTATTAATTCTGTTGGTTCAGGGCAACATGAGCTTCCTCCTCCACGGCAACATGCAGGTCTGTTACCGGAGTCTCTGATCTGGGCCTACATTGTGCAGCTGAGCTCAGCCCTGCGCAGCATCCACACAGCAGGCCTGGCCTGCAGGGTCATGGACCCCAGCAAGATCCTCATCACCGGAAAGACACGGTACAGACAAATGCTGATTGATGTTTGCATGATCTATTTCAACTGCATACAGTTCAGCTCAATCGTTATAAAAAATGACTGTTTGAAACGAGTGAAATTCTGATCTGTTTTAAACTTGTATAAAAACTAAAGACAAAGCTGAAAATATTTATATAAATTATACAGTTAAGTGAAGTCAAATGGAAATGTTTCTAAACCATCAGACAGTTGCATTTGTTTTGCCGGTGATAAAACTTTTTTTTTAATACATGGTGTTTTGGGATTTCTGATTTAATAATTAAGTTTGCTTTTAGAAAAATCATTATTAACTGTGCCTAATAATTTTGTGAATATTATAAATATTGATTTTGAAAAAAAAAATTACATGTCCGATTAAACAGGAACAGTTTAATTTTAAACAATTATAGTTTCTAAATGCAAATAGAATTTCCTCAGTATAACTAGTCTCAAGGAAAGATATCTATATAAAAATGTATATTCTGGTCATATATAGCTATGACCAGAAGAGCAAGCTAGATTGCGATAAGAATAACTAAATATGAACTAAATAAGGATAACAAGTGCTACAAAGCCACAAATGAAACGTGTGCTTCTGGTTAGAAACCTGATACTAGTTAAATGTTTAAATGGTGGTTTAATGGCGTATTTCTGACAGGTTACGTGTCAACTGTGTGGGTATGTTTGACGTCTTGACGTTTGACAACAGTCAGAGCAACCACATGGCACTGATGCCTCAGTACCAGGTACTACTTCACTCTCATCCACTCTATCAGCATCATCCTCACTTCAGCATCACCATGTGTACATTTACACATTTGGTAACCATTTCATTCCATTCGTAATGGATTTTTTTATTTTTTACTGCTCTTGGCCAGTAACAAAATTGTACATGTTTTGATTTTATACTGAATATACCGTAACAATTTAAGTTTTTTGGTTGTTTTAGAGATGATGACATCACAGTAGTTTTCGCAGGAACTGCTTGTTCTGTTTGCCGGTTTCGTTTACGGTTTGAGTCTGAATTCTTGGTTTCAGAGCAATCGTTCTTCTTCTTTTCAGCAAGCGGATCTCATCTCTCTTGGGAAGGTGGTGTTGGCCCTGGCCTGTAACTCTCTTGCTGGCATCCAGAGAGAGAATCTTCCAAAAGCCATGGAGCTGGTGTCAATCAACTACTCTTCTGACCTCAAGAATCTCATTCTGTGAGGCGCAATCCTCTTTTCTGCATCTCTCTCTCACACACACACACACACACACACACACACACACACACACACACACACACACACACACACACACACTCACACACACCCCTTCGGCCAGGGGTGGCAATTTTCTTTACATTGTGTTTTTTTTTTTTTTTTTTCTCCATAAATTGCATTATTGTAATTGTAGTTATTGTAAACCATCTTCCTGCTTTTAGCACTGACATTTCTGAGTGAGTGATTCCTAATAAAACTAACCATTTCAGTGCATACTACAAAGCAAATTAATTTTATTTTGTTATTTCCTTACACGTGCTAGTGAAAGTCAACCATATTACAATATTTTGGATTGCACAACCCCCAGGGAATGCATTTGTGTGAATTCTGTATGTTCTGCTCACATGCTTAAATTCTTGTATTCTCGCCGCAGGTATCTGCTGTCTGAACAGAGTCGTCTTCGCAGCGTCAATGACATCATGCCCATGATCGGAGCCAGGTTTTACACACAGCTCGACGCATCACAGATGAGAAATGATGTGATTGAGGAAGACTTGGCCAAGGTGTGGAAAACCAATGTTCATTTAAAAAAAAATTGAAAATGTTGTTTTCCACTCCAATTTGTTTTTATTGATTTATACTATCTTAAATATTTAATACAGAAAATGAATTCAATTTACAGAAGTACACTTTATTTTTAATTATTATTATTTTTT
>SOMO01000164.1:187473-202741 GCA_028128575.1 Paedocypris carbunculus
CGTTGTCCTTTGAGGACGTGGAAGATCGATTTATGTGACTTTTCACCGGACTGGTACAGATTGGCGGAGGTATCTCTCTGGTGTATCAGAAGATTGGGAAAAGCCATGGGAGGCATTATTGGCTGCCCGGCCGAACACAAAGAAGCCGAACTAAAGAAGACCCTGGAGGTGCTGAATGTGCAGACATCGTAATGACATCAGCAGCTTGTTGCTGTTCGATGGACTAAATAGTAACATCTGAGCCACACCAAGGAAGGACGGAGATGTACAGACAATATCGGGAAGCAGAGTGATCGTCGGCTGGCTCTGACGGTTGGACTTTTTCTGCAGGACTACAGTAGATGTCCACATTTCTCCACAGTCAGGAATGATTGCCCTCAGTGACTGTCATGATTGATTATGATTCTGAAATTAATCATGAATCTGAAATAGTTTTTTATTGGCTTTGAATCATATCTATAGTATCCGTAGCTCGGGTTTCTCTTCCAAGGCCATCCTGGCAGTCTGTTATGTCTGCAGGGAGACTGATTCGCAACACTTGACAGATACTGAGAAAGGGGCACTCACCGGCAGCTCACAACAACTTTGCCATTTTTGTGTCAAACTCCTCATGTGTCTCAAGATAAAAAGTTTCCAGCGCAAGTGACCTGTGCGTAGCGTAGTCAAATGTAATCTTGTATGTCTGCAACCGTTTGTCTGCTCTGCCCTCGCTCTGTTTTCGTTTCCAAGAAGCTAGTGGCAGGGCGCCAAATGCGCTGAAATTTCGTTACAATGTTGTAACCTAATGCGGTAATGACAATAAACTACTACTACTACTACTAAAACAACAATAGCAGGGAAGATGCTGAACATGGGTCACGTTAATTTGAGAACCGCGTCATTTGTACAACGCCCACAGCATAGCCAGCTGTAAATGAAGGATTCAACAAATGACTCGATTTGTTCACTTTACTTTTCGAGAGTTAAAGATCTGAGTCTTCTGAAACTTCTCAGACCTAATATACACTGTATACATTATTTTGTAAAATTAAGATAGAAATGCTAGATTTCCTGACTTGACACTAAACAAGTACGTTTAACTGCTTGCGTTCATCATAAACGTGGTTTTATGTATAAAGACCCTTAGGCTAAAGTCACTGAGCAGGAAATATCTTTACTGTCATGCAAGTTGTTTTAAAAAGTTTTTGTTAAAAATGTTTAAGCTTCATTAAACTTTATTCTTTATATTCTTCTTTTTTATTTTAGTTTAATTGTCTAGTTAACATCGTAAAAATTTACATTTTAGGATAGAAATAACTATCCATAGATAGTTTCTCCTGCGCATTTCTCCTGCGCACCCACGTCAAATAATATGCACACATATGAACAAAAATATGGTGTGTATGTGTATACAGGTTACGAAAATATGGACTCAAAAACTGGTCATCAGCAGAGAATTGTTTGGATCACGTCGTTCGATCAGTATCATTTCAAACACATTGATAAACGTAAAGGAAAACGTTCAGACTCACCTTGCTCGTTAGAAATACGTCTCGTTTGCTCCTCAGATACACTGACAAGTTGCCAAATTTGCAGTATTCCACTATTACCATCAAAGGCCCTAAGGCAGACAGAATAAAGCTTATAATGTCGTATAACATATAATACCATAATAACGTTAAGCGTGTAAACACCTCCGTGTCTGGTGCACGCGCCAAGCAGGTTGACCACGTTTAGGTGGTGGCCAATGTGATTGAGGATCTTGAGCTCCGTCATCAGGGCCTTTTGTTCGCTGGCTCTAGCGTCCCCTGCAGGACAGTATGAGAAGATCCAGTGAAAATTGCTTTCATCCCACATTTTTCCAAATGTGATCTTTTTTTTTTTTTTTTTACCTTTAAGCATCTTCACGGCCACCGTAGTGCAGCTGGATGAGCTGCTGATGCCGATCGCAGAGGCTCGGAACACTTGACCGAACGCACCTCGGCCCAAAGGCTTTTCTACGATACAGTTTTAAAATGTCTGTAAGTTATGAATCATTGCACAATCATCAAAAGACAACCACCAAGTTTAAGACGATGACGCGGAAACTCCCACTGAGCAGAATCGTAGTGCAGCCAGTCGCAGTGGTTCACCAGAGTCTCAGCCGGACAAGGGATAATGCGAAGCTGCTCTGCATGGACGTTCATGGAATTTGTCTGAGTGGCAAGAATATGAATGAATATTCAATAATCATGTCTGAAAGGATGATTTACACTTGTGTGTATGTAGCCTGACCTGTTTGAGCTTCCGTATCAGTAGAGTGAGCAGCAGCCAGAAGAGTGTGGCCACCACACACGTACCTGCCAGTGTTGAGACCTCCATTGAAAAGGACTCAGACGAGCCTGTGAGAACATAAATGTGTGCCTGTGAGAACAGCAAAATGTTCCATGTCAAATAGCTCTTATGTACATACAATTATTTAATGTTAATTATATAGAGTATTTATTAAAAAGCAAATTGTCTGTGTGTGCTCACTCTGAACCCAAATGTGGGCGGAGCTCCGCACAGAACCCCTGTCATTTGTTGCTTCACACACGTACAGTCCCTGGTCATTGAATGTGATGCGGTCAATGTGAAGAGTTCCTTCCTCTGGGAACAGCATGATTCCTGCAGACCATTGGTTTTAGTTTGGTCTTTTATGAGGGACAGATCTATGAGGATGAACGGAGTGGGTGCTCTTACCCGAGGCCTGCTGAAGCTTCCTCCGGTCCTTGAACCACGTCACAGTGGGCTGTGGAACCCCTCGAGCGCAACACCGCAGCGTGACTGAGGCACTGACATTCACACTCTGATCACTCAGGTTCTGCATCAGCACTGGGGCCTCCAGAACTGCAGGGGACAGAGGTCATCATGATTTAGGAGAGGTCACATGGTAACATATTTCAAAAGGATTCCCAAGTTTAAAATGTAACATAAATGAAGCGAATGTGACTTATGCCACAGGAGTGTGGAGTCAACTTCTTACATTGTTACAAGTGCAAAAACGCCACTGATGGATGGTGAGCAATGACATCACAGCATGACCACACCTCCAACACGCTCTCGCTCTTTACAAGGTGTTCAAAAATAAATGCAAAAAAACAAGTACAGTACATTGTTTGACTTTCTGTTTTGTGCAACAGACTTAAGTACATAAAGTACCGGTACTTGTAATTGTGTAAAGATTTGTGCTGATGCTCGTGCCTCCTCAGGACATCTGAATGATCATCAATGGGGAAAATGTGTTGGACAAACAGAGAACCAATTTAACTCCCGGTTTGAGCAACTATAGTTCCCTTTTCATATTCATGAACACACAATGTAGATGCTTTCAACAAGGGTATTAAACCTTAATCCTAAATTGTCCAAGTACAT
Organism: Paedocypris carbunculus; assembly: GCA_028128575.1. Classification (NCBI taxonomy): domain Eukaryota; kingdom Metazoa; phylum Chordata; class Actinopteri; order Cypriniformes; genus Paedocypris; species Paedocypris carbunculus. The sequence continues at coordinate 190,846 of SOMO01000164.1, forward strand.
GAAGCTTGACAATAAGAGAGCGATAATAATGCCACTTTTTCTCTTGAAATGTTCCTTGGGGACACAATCGATTATTGTGCCTTTCCTTGGCTTTGACAGCGGCTGATTGGCTGATTGTTCTTCAGCCATGTGAAGCGTCTGTAAATGTGGCACGTGGGAAGTGCCATTGTGTGCTCTTCCTCCCGACTGGATCTCGTTCCCACACCAGAAAGGTTCAGCTTCGCGCAGCCTTGGAGAGATGGGCCACAGGAAGCTTCAGGACCCAGTTCCCAAGGATCCCTTTGGTTCCCTCTCCCCTTTTGTCTGTCTTTCCGCTTAAGAGAGCGTGGCTGTCTGAGAGCACATCCTCACTCCAGACGGCAGTGCTGACTCCACACGAAGTGTGTTGTTAAACGTCATGAACGGGCCATTTTTAGTGTTTTTGAGGTGTTATATCTCTCTCTTACACAAACACACTCACCTGTGAAATTATGCATGTTCAAGTCAAATTTAAAAAGACAACTCATATAGAGACTGTCATATTCAGTAATAATATTGTTTTGTTTTAAACACCAAGAGGGTTTTCCAAGTTTTTCTTTCAAATAAAAGTGATTTTCAACCCAAGGCATCAACACGAGAATACACAATGAAATTAGGTAATGTTTGTTTACTTAATTCATTTGTATTTAATTAAACAAAACAATAACAAAAACAGTCACACTTCAAATTATATAATTTCAAAACAGGTCTGTTTTTTTTTATTGTAACCGTTTTTTTAATTGAGTCTAATCTGTATTTTCACAATTTTTTACCCCCACGTTGCATCAGACCAGGATGTGAAAGTAAATACCTCTTAATAAATTGTTCAAAATAGTTTTTGCTTTTTAAAGTAATATAATTATATTGCATTGAATCAAGGCAACCTGTGGAGCGGAAAAGCTGTTCCACTGTGTGTCTGATGGTGAATAAAGTACTGTGTGTGTGTGTGTGTGTGTGTGTGTGTGTGTGTGTGTGTGTGTGTGTGTGTGTGTGTGTGTTTAAAGCACAGCGACACAGAGACACACCTGCAACCTCCACTGCTGTGTCCCGATGTGTAGGTTCTCCGGTAATCAGGTGCTGGGAGGAGCAGCGGTATGTTCCGGAATGCTGTACACTGAGATTGGTCAGCTTAAGGTGGAGCGTGAGAGAGAACGGCCCCTCCGTCAGCTGACCCCCCAGAGCAGAACCCCCCTCCCATGCCGAGGAGTGATTCCTCATTCTATACCATGACATATCTGAATAGAGGTGCTTATTGGCTATACAGGCCAGGAGAAGGTCACCTCCCTCTCTGGGCTCCTGCTGTAAAGACGTGATGAGGTCTCCTCTGACATCTGTGACGGGGGACAAAAGAAGCTTCAGTTTCAATTTCCTCCACTGAACTATCAATTCTTGATATAGTGACAGAGAAGCATTCAGATCTACTGGCTACCACAGAGTTCGGGATCCAGCAAATGAACAAAGAGCCACAGAGAAACCGAGCAGTATCAAATAAGATTAAACCTGTAATTAATCGCCTGGCCACTTGAGGCTCAATAAAAGAGAGTCTGTAAACTCTAGCCATTACATTACAAGAGAAAGAACATGTTTACAGCAGACAATATTGATTTACCGTAAATTAAAAAGCTTGTTTCTCCTCTTTGTGACAAAGGTGAGTAGGGAATACTTTCAAACTCGTCGGTTATAATAAGCTGTAATAAGGGCATCATTTTTGGCATAATTAAAAGTGTAGCTACTTGAAGGACTGTAGGGATGGGAATATTAACACTTCGATACCCGCTGTTTTTTTACTTTGGAGTCGATAATTTCGAAAGTATCGATCAATACCGATTCAAATCAACAATGTGCAATTATTCTTCAGTTGTGAGAGTTTTTGATGTGTGAATATCAGTTTAGGTGTATTTCAAAAGTTCTTCTGTGTCACATGACTATGGGAGCCAATTAGATGAGCACTCCAAGTCAGTATTATATTCAGAGTGGAGGCAGCGATCTCTGTTAGGCGCAAACTATAAGGTTCTATCAATTTCTCACCCATAATTTTTGCTACTTACCTCACCTCACATACCTCATATTCTTACCCTACCTCACGCTTAGCGCATGCTCATTCAAATAATGTATTTTATCCATAATGTGTTTGCTATGCCTTACATTTACCTATTTATATTTGTTATTGCATACATTTTCTAATCAGAAAATGCTACCCGTGTTTAAATTGTGGGTTTTTGCAGTATTATGTCCATTTAATAGGACTTTTGATAAAGCAGTATTCATCTATGTATTTTTTCGCAGCCGGAGGTGGCCAAAACAGTACATGATGTCATTTTTTAATAAAATTAAAAAAAATTTTAACTTGAATTTGCATGCGCATGGCCCGAGGAAGGATATTGGCAACAAGCAAGTATTTTTGTTCATGAGAAATATTTTTGTTGCTGTTCCTATAAAGATATTAATAAACAGTGCGCAAAAAAGTTTTTTTTTTTACTATTGTCAATACTGGACCTGTAGTTACTCGATATTGTATAACTTTCAGAATTGCGGTATCGCCCATCTCTAGTGAACAGGTCTGCCATGCTTGACTGTAATATGTACAAACATTTTATAAAGCACACGGTTCTGTGTCGGTCCAGCTTTATATATTATTAAGCAAAAACTACTACAAACATTGCGTTAGATTGACATAGTTTCTTAGCTCCGCCCACACCCTCCCGCCTTTATCCAGGTTTCAATATCCTAGATTGACGTGTAATAAAAATGCCGCCATCAGGCTCCATCCAACTTTGAGTTTGGAAAAAGCTTTCGATAAAGGATGACATCACTGGTTACAGCCATGCTGTGGTGCGGACCGCGCACCGTTTATTCTAACCTTTGATGACAATATTGAATAGCTATTGTCAGTTCTAGAAGCAATGAGTCGCTAGTGCAAAGGCTGGCTATTGACGTTAGCTATTTGAAATTTCCCGTGGAAACGCTTGAGGGTATCCTGATGGAAGATAATGTTTATCTTTCCTGAACACCGCCAGCGTTCTCCGAATAATGCACGGCACGAGGAGGTGGTATGATAAGAGCTGTGGGTTCCTGTTCACTCCTCCACCCAGTCACTATGACAACAACCAGGATGGGCTACATCCAGGGAAGCTGAATTTAGAACAGCTTGAAAGCAAAACCTCGAAAACATGAGCCGGGGGAGGGCGGGGCAAAGCGGGAATGGGAAGGACACAGGAAGTGAAAAGGATGTGGAGGACAAGGTAACGTGTTTGTCTCACAGTTGTGAGACAGTTAAAACTGTGAAAAGTGCCTTACAAATGCTCTCAACTTGAACTTGAACTTCCAGTAATGAGTTTGAATCATAGCAAGAAAGAAAGAAATACCTGTGACATAGAAAGCGATATCCATTTGGTCTCGGCCCATGAAGTTTGATGAAACACAGCGATAAATACCCGATATTAAAGCTTCGCCAACGGTGAGAACTCCGACAGACTGTGGAACAAACAACATTTTTAGAATCTACGTATATGAAGTCTCTATTCATAGCAACAAACAAACGGAAGACTTAGTTGGCTAAAGTTATCTGAGCTTCAGGCAAGGAACTTTATTTGGTCTTACAGTGTTGTTCATATTCTTGTGAGCATTAATTAGAATTTTTAAACAGATNCAGTGACTTGTTGCAGACGTGAACTTTTTCCCTCAGGATTTTATAGGTTATAAGCACAAAATTAATTTGTGACGCCACATGTAATCAAAGTCAGTGATTCCATTCCGTCCACAGAGCTACTGGGAAAGTTTCTCCCTGACTAGAAGAATGTTGGTTAAAGGACACCAGTGAGATTTCCGGATGGAATACTCGAGCCATTAATCATTTAATATCCGTCCGACAATCAGAGAGGAAGGACACGTTTCAACCCTTTACAGAACCGAACAGGAATTTGACCTCAGAGGCTCTTCTAACAGAGAGATGTGTTTTTACGAGGATTCCGGCCCGTTTGCATAATCGGACCACCCACTTAAGAGCTCACCTTGTTCTTCCCTTGCAATACTTCCTGTCTGTGGCTGATGGTGAGAATGGGATTTTGTGTGGATGTGCCGCGGGTCTTCCCACTCACCCGAGTCCAGAGCGGAGGAGGTGGCGTCTGGCATCTTACAGAGAAGAAGACAGGAAAGAGAGGAAGAGAGAACGACAGAATTCTCAGTTCACATGAATTGATGTCTCACTGCACAGATGTGTCCTGAAAAGAAGACGACCGGAAACTTCCGATCGTTAGTCCCATGGGAATTTATTTTTCTCTTTGGGAATCTGGTTTCTCTCTNTTCACATGAATTGATGTCTCACTGCACAGATGTGTCCTGAAAAGAAGACGACCGGAAACTTCCGATCGTTAGTCCCATGGGAATTTATTTTTCTCTTTGGGAATCTGCTTTCTCTCTCTCTGTGTGTATGTGTTTGTTTTCTGGAGGATGCTGTGACACTTGGTGTTGGTGTTCTTTAATTAGCTGTGTGTGGGGCTTGGACTTGATCCCTTTCCTGTCTGTAAATCATCCCAAACACGCTTCCGAAATTCCTTTTATCCACTCCACACACCGACTTTTATCCCTTTATCTTATCCTCCTCTGTTTTTTAGGGTCTGTAATCTGTGCATTGAGGTTCTGGCTGTGATGGGTATTTGTCCGTGACTTTTTGCCGCCGCCCTGTGACCCCGCCCTGGCTTTGACGACTCTCTCTGATTGCTCTTCCTATTTGGCGGGTGTTCTGTCTTCGTCCGTCCCACCCTGATCATGACAACAGCACTTCTCAGATCCTTGTTCTCCCACGGTCCCTTCTAGAAAACATGAGGATGAGGACAAACACGCTTTTGGCCTGGTGTATGAGAGCTGGTCCAACAGGTAGTTATTCTGTTTTCAAATCAATTTAGCCTTTTGTGATATAAAAAAACTTTGCTATTCAATAATGATTTTTACAGCAACTTGAAAATCATGGATCATTTGAATGAAATCACGCCCCCACCAACACACACGTGCACACACACACATCATGTTTGTGCAACTGATTTTGAGAAAATTTAATGTAGAAACATACGTTTGATATAAACACATACAATAGATATTAAAAATACATTTTTTTTTAAATCTGCGCTTTTACACACGTGGCAATTACTGAGGTTTACCATATGTAAGTTAGTTTTATAAAATTATTAAATATTAGACTTATATATTACTCAGACAATCTGTATAAAAAAAAAGCACAAAATCACATTGGGAAAGACCCGTAGATGAAAACCAGTCACTCACACACACACACACACACACACACACACACACACACACCGACACACACACAGCATGACCATGAAGTGGCAGAGGGTGACATGACATACAACAGTTTGACACCGAGCTCTTTCCGGCCCATCAGAACTCCTACACAGCAGGCATTCTGGGCCGAGTCTAGTCCCGGAACGAGATTGCGGCGAGAGATTTCAACGTTAACAGTCTGAACTCACAGCTTTCGTGGATGTTAGAACTTAAAACGGGTGGTCTGAGCTTGAAGATGGTGGCTTGGTTCATATACATCCTTTATAGTACCACTCAAGAGCACAAAAAGCAAAGCAGGTGATGATGGATGGATTCCGATGATAAATCCAAGGAATAAATTAAAATTGTCTCGTGGGGAGCAGAGTCCTCCTCTTGTATGTGTGCTGACAGAGGTGTCCCAGCATGCACTGCTGTGGGCCGCTCGTCACATGTCCTGCTTTCAATCACGTCTTTGTGGCGGGAAACCGTCCTGGCGGGAAAAGGAAGGCCACTTCCAGGTTACGTGAGCGGGATGTGCGGAGCAGCGTCTGTGTGGCAGGACAGGTAAGTGGCCATTAGGGGGGTTTGGGGGGCAGAGGGTGGGGAAGTGTGGGATCAGGGACTCTCAAGAATAGATCAAGCTCCTGAGGAAGCGGACTGTGCCACGTTTGAAGACGCAGGGACAATCACGCTGCTGGGAAGCTGTCTCGCGTCGGGGAGGAAGCCAAACAACGAGAGGAAAAGCGATCTGATTTTTCGCACAGGAAGCCGTCTGCGCCTCCTGCCTGGTTGAGATAAGAGTGCTGCCGTTCCCATGGCCGAGCTCGAGCCCATCCAGTGCGCGCGTTCAGGCCGGCCCCGGCCCGGGCCCCGGGACTCCTCCGCCACAGCGTCAGGCCAGCCGCACCGGGCTGCTATAAAGAATAAGGGCCTGAGTCAGGGTCCAGCCAGTCATGACCGCTCAACAGAACGTACATAATGCTCTCGATCATCGCGGGGATAACAGCAGCATGTCCTAGGAAGAGCACTTATGTGCGCATGCTTCTGACCGGTTTAACATGGATTCAAGTGCAACTTTACACTCTTATGCATCTGCTACTTTAAACTGCAAATACTTCTGCTGTTACATTTTAAACTTTTTTCTGAAATTCAAAACCAGGAAAAGCTTAAAAAATTACTTTTATGATCATCCCATAGAATTGAACCCAAATAAGTTGGTGTTGCAAACATTATGATCAACTGGAAAGCCAGTTTCATGTGGACCACAATCGTTCAATCCATCCAGCCATACATTTCTAGCTTTCATCTATTCATCCATTGCTCTCCCTACCATTAAATGCACCTTTCTTTCATCTTTCCTCCATCAATCTAATTGTAAACTCATTTTTGCATGCATTTTTTCTAACCATCCATGTAACCTTTTCTTTCATCCACAAACCACCTTATATTTCATCTAATCAATTAATGAATTTTTTTTTCAAATTTTATTCATCTATCTAAAGAGCTTTTGAATTATCCAACCATTCACCAGATTTTATATCTATTTATTGATCTAAATATCTATCTATACATCCATAAATAAAGGCCAATGTCAGTGTTACGCTGATGGACAGGCCGCTTTATAGTTAACACTCTTCCTCTTTGCAACTTTAAGAAAGGGAAATTATTAAATTACAAATAATAAAGTGAGCCAAGAAGGAGAAGCAGGAGGAGGAGACGCGGCAGGACGCGTCTGAGCAGTCACAATAATAAACACTCAAAGCTCTGCACAGGAACTTCATTAAATCATCACGTTTGATTTAGAAAGCAACAAATCGTGCCTGTACGCACGGATCTGGCCTCTTTTGAAGTAGTCTTTTCTTCTGCACTTTCAACTGGGTTAAAGCGAGTTCTGTGACTGTACCAGGCGCACACACACACAAACATGAAAGGCAACTGCTGTACGGGAGCAGAGGAAACCCTGTCCGAACACATGCTGAATTAGACAAAACACACACACTCACACACATTCATTCGCTCTAAATAAAGCCGCACATCAAACACTCTGAGCATTTACAGTGAGAAACGTCTGAATCTTTCGCATGATGTCAGGATGTTGCGCAATGCTGTGGAGGATATCTAACTTAGTATAGTGTGGGAAATCCAAGCCTAGCAGAACCGCATTGTCTCACGTGTGTTATTCTACCTGCGGCGAAAGCTAAAAGTAACTGGCGCTGACCCAGTCCACCGCGCCGCATCCTGTTGCTCTGGGAATAAAAAACTACGAGGACTTGATGTGTCTGGCCGGAGGAAATCAATTTAAATTTAGAAACCTGTAATGCTTTCACTTTGCTGATACACGCAAACTCTTTTGGTTTTGGCAGCACCGGCTCGACTGACCGAGTTGCGGAAGACAGAAACTGTAATTCCAATGGATGCAGACAAATACAGTATTACAATTGTACCATCATTTTCGGTAACTATGCCATGCCAAATTGACATTTCAACTCGCCAACTAGACATTAGTGACTATTACTGGTGTAAAGCACCAGTTTCTTTATTCTTTCTAGAAATATAGTCTCATGTCCAAGTACAACAATGCGGTCAAAGTCATGCGAAGCAACGTAGCTCCGGGTGGATTAACTCAACACAGACAAAAAAGGTTAGTTTTGCCTTTGTGTGTAAAAAAAGATTAAGAAACATGTTTATTATCAGTGCGCCTCACTCTGAAAATTACGAAAATTGTCTGCGCCAATTGTATTTGGGAATTGATTTTATTTTAAATTGCACTGACACACACTTGCAGTGAAAGGCAGAGGGTGAGTGTAATAAACTTACAGGCCTTTTGGAGGACAGGGATGCCACAGCCACTGGATCTGTGGTGGAGGAACTCCGCGGGACGTGCAGTGCAGGGCTTGTCTGCTGCCTCGCTGAACTGTTCCCGCCCGCGGAGACAGAACCGACTTCTCGCCAATCAGTGGCTTTACTGCAAGAGGAATAGAATCAGACGACATCAGCAAGCCTATTCTGATCCCAAAGAGGAAACCATTGTCACTGGACTTGCTTTAGGCAACTGTGTCACGTTCACTTGAGTTACAGTTCAACACTAAAAAAAGATTTTTAAATTACCAGGGGAATGAAACCCACCACGTTTAGTGTGGCAAACACCAGCTTGAGTGGAAAGTGACCACACACACTCACATTATGCTAATGGTGGCATTGTAACAGCAGTAAAGCGGCTTAGTGAGAATCAACCATATTTAAATTTTCTCACCATTTACCACTAAGGTTACTGTGAGGTTCTGGAAGAGTCCATATTGCTGGATCCCAGTGAGGATGGTGTAAAATCCAGCATCCTCCTCAGACACATCCCTGATGACCAGAGAAGAGCCGTCGACGTGATAGCGAGAACAGCGCTCGGCCGCCACCGTCCCATCCTTCAGCCTGAGCAACACAAATACAACGATTGCCTCTGCATTAACACCTTGTAATCCAGTCATAGGATCAAATAAATAAAAACAAAAAAAATATTGGACCATGTGAAACAGTACCAGATGATTCCGGGCGCAGGAAATGCTCTTAGTTTCGGGCTGAGACGAAAAGATTTCTGTCCTGCGAAAGCCTGAACCACGGGTCCGTCGCGGTGCTTCAGCCGGATAAACGGCTGATCTGAGAACACACAGAGAAAGAGCGTTTTACTCCTGAACTTGCAAGATTTGGGGAAAAAAAACAAGTTATGTTATAATATATAGATTTCAGAAATGCATGTATTATATACATAAATAAGCATGTTTGTAGTGTAATATATACAATAATGAACTGGTTCAAACCTGTTAGAATTGAAGTAGTAAAAGATTAAAAGTGAGTATATTTAGGGCTGATGAAACTGTAGTACACCATGTTCAGAGTCTTAAAGCATTTAAAGTTTAGATTGTTACAGTTAGACTAAAAAACTGCTCCAGAAACCTTAGGCTTAGAGAATAGTCTAGCCTGGACCCCTTTGTGATGAGATTGGACTACTGAAAATTAACACAAGCGATACAAACATAAAAATGTTCCATAGGTTTTATCATAGTTATATAAAATATACCCTATGTGTGCTATACATGTTTATATATGTATTATATAAATTATACACTTAGGGTTAGGGTTAGGGTTAGGGGTTACTTATAATTATAAAGAATGTCTCTGACACTTACCATAGACGATGACGGTGGTGTTTGTCTCTCTCTTGGACGGACCACTCGTCACGTGACATTTGTAAAGACCCTTATCTGCGTGGCTCAGGCGGGGAATTGTGAGGACACTATAGAACAGCATGCTGGTTCTGCTGCGCGAGATGCGTCTGCTGATGGCTGCCGAGCCGTTAGTCTGTAAAGGCAAACGTCACAGCACAGTTCAGATTAAAGGAGGTTCATGTGGCTGTTTCATGGCTATTTTACATGTCAACAAAAACTTGGTTTATGCCACATATAAAACCATGACTCATGTATTCATTAGTTGGTGCATGAACCAAGTAAATAAGTCATGGGGTTAGAAGCCAATCCCACCAACCACACTGATTGATCAACCAATCAAAGAGCAGGACACCAACACAAACACTCACACAAAGGGGCTCAGGTTTCCTCCCACAGTTAAAAAATGCAGGAGAGATGGAGTTCAACAGGAAACCCAGGCCTGATCTAAAGGAGTACTGTCTCCGACTCTATGTTTTAATGTAGAGTGTGTTTGTGTGGTTACTGGTTCGATCTTCTAGCCGCATTTGAAGTACATGGTGATCTATTATGTGCTTAATATCTGGTGGTATTTTCTGGAGCGTTTAGAAGCATGAAAGCACGTGGTGGGCAAAACACACCTTTCCTGGATAGTTCCAGCTGATGGACACGCGAGCGTTCCACTCCGCAGTGACCGTGCAGTTCAGCGCTAGCATTTCCCCCTGCAACGAGCGAACCACAGCCGTGGCGTTCAGGTAGACGTCCAGGATGATGTTCACTGCGAGGACGGAAGCGGCGTGTTATTTTCAGCCGGGGTGGTGGCGTGGAGCGGAGGGCGTGTGCATACCTGGCCTGTGGGTCAAGAACTTGCTGCTGTATTTAGTGCCGTTCACTAATGTCTCGCAGGAAAACAGACCGATGTAGAATAACGTGGGGCTGCGGATGGTAAAGCCATGCCTGCTGTTCCAGATGATGTTCCGGTGGTCTGGAGAGATCCGCTGAACAGGAAACTGCTAAGGTGAAAACAAAGTGCATGCTGTGGCTGATCTTTACAGTGATGCAGAAATAACAGTACATACGCCTCAGTCCTGCAACCAATTACAGTATATTTATTTTCTTTGGTACATTAATTAGTTAAAATAAGTCTATTCGATTGACAGCACTAGAATATCTGTATTCAGCAATTCTGAGAGCAAAACCTGCAATTCAAACCTTTTAAACCTGTGCTGGCAAACATTAAGACATTCATTCCTTTAAAACATTCTTGAAGAGCATTGAAATTAAGCTGTTTACGTTCATGTTTAGGGCAGGAAATGTTTACAGACTCAAATGAGACACCGTGGAAATGTCCATGGAAGAGAAAGGCACTTTCTCTGGGGATCAGGTGAAGCTTTTCTTCACCATGTGAGCTGCTCCAGCTCTTCATGTGCTGTAAAAGCCTCCATCTTGTCAAACACTTTCAGAATGGTTCAATGTCACAGCTAGTAAAAATGCCACTTACAGGCGACAAGAATATCAAGAGAGCACTGTGCAGCTTGTCAACGTGGCAAAACACAATCACATTCATACTCTATATAGTTTTAAGATGTTGAACTTAAATCCCTTTATTCAGATTTTAAATATTACTTTTTGCCTCAAGTATAAATACCGTTCAGTGTTCACCACTTCTGGAGAACTTTTTTGTGCAAATTTCTTAGAATTAACTTAATTTAACTATCCAAGCAATGCGAAAATCACTTCCTGACTCAAGGGACGCTGATCAACTTTTCATAAAAAAAAAAGAGCCAGACTTTCCGAAATCAAATCTGAAGGTGCATTTTCTTCCGATCTGAATGTTTTTTAATTTTTTCAATATTTTTTATGAGGTTGTACCAAAAGATGGTATATATTTTATTAATTAATAAATAAATTATATTTATATCTAATTGTGATAGTTATTAGTAAACATAGCAACAATTAAAAAAGGCAACAAAGCAAAAGAGAGATGATTCGAAAGCTGCTAGTGTCCATGTATGGTTCAGAAATGGTTTGTTAGTAGTGGTCATGTATTGTGTAGTTGGTAGTGGCAGGTCTGCCGTCGCCGCAACACAGCCTCGGCAAAGAATCCAGAATGCTGCAGCACGACTGGTCTTCAAACAACCGAAAAGGACTCATGTCTCTCCACTGCTTGTCTCTCTGCACTAGCTGCCATGATCAAGTTCAAAGCTTTATCACTGACCTTCAGGACCATCACTGGTATGGCATCATGCTACCTCATCTCCCTAATTCAGAAATACAGTGGTACTCCGACTAACGAAATTAATCCGTGCCGACGGCCGTTTCTTTAGGCGGGAATTTCGTTAGCTGAGCTGCATTTTACATGCAATTCGTCTAATCCGTGCCACAAGTTCATGAATTCAGACAAA
>SOMO01000164.1:209230-232394 GCA_028128575.1 Paedocypris carbunculus
GGTTGTCCATCAGAGACCCTTGACAGACTTCTGCCAGTCTCTGCTCAGCGCTCACCTTCAGCCAGAACACGTGCGGACAGTCCAAACACCAGCACAACCAATAGATCGAACATTCTTCTCGCTCTTGCTCTGTGTCCAGTGCGGGAGATGAAGACCTGTGAGAGAACCCGACCACTGAACAGCGCCAAACTCCTTCAAGAGTCCGGAGCACACACCCGTCTGATCCAGTAAAACTATCGCCCATCCTGACCGCGGGCTGGGATTTATTCGATTCCCACAGCAAGTCAGCAACCGGAGCTTCGGTGACGCGCACTGACACGGACACGCCCACTCCACGAGACTGACGTGACCTGCGCGAGCATCACAAGTCACAACCACCCGTTTACACACACCATGCCATTAATAAAAGAACCCATCACACAATCCAATGATTAAACTTCGGCAATTTGCATCGAAATAAACGACATTATACTTTGAATCGAACCCTAGATCTTTGAAGATAATCGAACCCTTGTCCATCTATCCATACCGTCCATCGATCCAACGTGCAAGCATAAACAAAGCCAATAAAAGAAATTAAACGTAGCACCTGTTTTTAATATTAATTCTAAAAACTTCTAAAAATCTTGAAATATCAACAGTACTGCTCAGTTTGTACACGTGGATGACGGCAATACAGGAGGAATACAGGAAGATTACATGTGCAATACCATAAAGAGTAACGAGCAGTAAGATGTAGTGTCGTGTCTTTACCAGTAGAGGGGCCTGAGGCGTCTTTACCCACTGAAGAAGGCGACCACACCAAAATATATTATATATAATAATAATAATAATATAATAATAATAATAAAAGTAATAAAAATATTAAAAAAAAACAGTATTCATGGTAATACAGCATTCAAATAACAGGTTTGGTATTCATGATTGAACAAAAGTGAATGAGAGATAACACGGTCAGGTCATCATGAAAAGAAAATAACATTATTCATTCAAAACGGCTATATGGACAAAACGATAAAAGTCTCTTCATGTAAATACGTTCCATTTTATCAAAAGAACTTCCTCCTTCCATGGCAAAAAACGGGTCGTTTCATTCTTCTGGTTAAAATCTATACACTGAAGGTCAATTCTGAGGTCGTCGATAGCTGGATTGAGGATGAGTGACGAAAAAAAACAGAAATTCACATAGTTTCCAATGAGGAAAATAGCTATGCGTCTGGCCGCAGCGCCGCGCGAGCCAAGACAAGCCGCGAGACACACGCGACTGTGTCCAGCGTATGTCGTGTGTGTCTGCATGTCTGTGTGCGTCACACCTGGCCTTTCGTCTGCTGGTGAATCCAGTCTGTGAACTTAATGACACGCGTGTAAACTCCAGGTCGGTTTAGTCGGGCGCAACCTTCACCCCAACTCACAATTCCAGCTAGAAACCACCTCCGACCTCGTTCCAGACACACCAAGGGCCCCCCGGAGTCTCCCTGTGTGAGGACAAACAGCATCACACCAGCGACACACACCAACACACACGGCCAGCACTGACCTGACAGGCGTCCACGCCACCCAGGACGTTCCCAGCACACAGCATTCTGGGAGTGACGGCATCATCGTACATCTTGTTGCAGGAGTTGTGGCTGATGATGTTGACCGTGGCCTCCTGCAGGAGGGTGGCGAGCTCTCCTGAAACCACAGGCCGTCAGCACCAAGTGGCATTAGTAAACTCACCTTCTCCTTCTCCATTAGGGCCTCACCTTCTTCAGTCAGAACTCCCCATCCAGTGACGAAGCAGCTGGTTCCTGACGAGAAGGCGTGAGAAGGTGCCGGAACACAGACAGGCTGGACCAGCTCATTGAAGAACACGGGTGCGCTGAGTTCCAGAAGAGCGATGTCGTAGTCGGAGGTGAACTGGTCATACTGAGAATGCAGGACGATGCGGCGGATCTGCCTGGTGGCCGCTGCGTTGCTGACCGAGTTCATCACTCGCATGCCCATGTAGGCCCTCCATGACCGCGCGTCAGAATACCTGACAAACGCCACGGACACAACACACCGCGGTCAATGGGGCCGCTACAGCACTCCCACTTGCAGATGAACAAAATGCATAACCGCATCATTAATGTCCATTTGTGTGGTTATTAGTACTATTTTGCATAACTAGCATTTGACTTAAAATATAAATAGTCCGTTTTAAATTTAAATAATAATTAGTTTAAAAGGAATCTATGAAATCTTCTTGTCAATACTCAAAAAAGTTTAGTCTTAAAATTAAATAGCGTGATTTAAATATGCATCACATAGAGAGCCTGTATACAGTCATTTAAATGTATGATGATGATGATGATGATGAACTTTTTAGAATGACCACTTGGCAGCGCTGTAATTGAGTAAAAAAGGAATTTGATCTTAGCTGCTTTGAAAACCAATGATCTTATTTACGTATACGTATACTTTACAACCTCTTTAAAAAAATTGAGTACAAAAAAAATGTTCCATCAATGGTCAACATCAAATGCTAATTACAGGTTAGCAAGACCCAATTACCTAATATTACTCACCTTTCACCTTTGTAACTTTATACTTTGTACAGAAAAAAATAACGCTTTTATTTTTCCTGTGCAGTCTTGAACTCTGCAATTGCTGCTCATAACTCTATATAAATTATTGTTCGCTTTTAAAAATACACTAGGTCTTGTTTTTAGAGGTGTTTCTCATTTGTTCAATAGACGATCAGATGTTCATCATTCATTCAAAAAATCTTACAAAAATAAGACCTAATGAACTGCTAAATAATTACAAACCTCACTGATGACGGCATGAGATGAGACCTTATTCAATGTCATGTAGGGCAGATTTTTTTTACATGTACGTGTCTTATTTTCAGGAAGACTTGGAACTCAGCACATTTCCCAGATCTAAAGCCTCACTTGATTGCGTCCGAATCCTGAAAGCAGTGGGCCGCAGAGATGAGCCAGCGCGTGCCCACCAGAGACGCCCCGCACACGTGACCGTAGCGCTCCATCTGCAGGCTGACCTGCCACGGCCACGAGCCCACCTGAGCGTCCGCTCCACCCACAATTTTCGCCCGTTTGCGAGGCCGCGTGCCACATCCTGCAGCAACACACCACTGGCATTACCGTCTGCTGCTAGCGTGACGCTTGCGTGGTCTTGTGTTACGTGCAAGCTCACCACAACGCAACTCATCTGAGCCGTCTTTGCAGTCCTTGATGCCGTCGCACTCAGGATTGATCTTACTCAGGCATTTTCCATTGGCACATTTGAAGGATGAAGGAGAACATCGGTTCTGAACTGTGAAGAAACACCAATGTTGTGAAACACACACTTTTTATTTTACCTTATATTGGTATGTTTTACCTTAGATAGAAGCTAAAGCTCAAAATCAAGTTGTTTATGTATATCCTAAATATATTGTAACTTGAAATACGCAAGATGATGTTCTGTAATGCGCTTTGAGAAGTGAAGGCGGCGGCGCTCACACGCTCTTGTGCAGTTGAGTTCGTCGCTCCGATCTTTGCAGTCCACAACACCATCACACACTGAGGCCTTCTGAAGGCAGATCTTGTTGGGGCACATATGAAAGCATTTACCTCCTAGAAAAACACCAACCAGAGAGCTGTTCAACATCCATACACATAGAAACAACAGCGTGTGGCTTCTCTACTCAAGCTGTCTGAGAATTCCCTCCCTGCCACAAGGGGGCGCTGAGACACTTCATGCTCGTGGCTGTCCAAGTACAAAAGAAGTTTGCCCAAACACTGAATGCAATAAATTGAGCGAATGAATTGACGGGTTTTAAACGTTTCATGCTAAAACTTGTGTTATTACAGTGCCATTACACATGGGTGAAGAAGCCTAGCAACAATGCTGGCACACACTTCTGACTGTGACTGGGACAGTGGTTAAAGAGCTGCAACAACAGGTTTGTCTCTGTTCATTCTGGACCAGAACGTACCACAGTTGCTCTCCTCGGCGCTGTCGTCACAGGCGAGCTGGACGTTACACTGGCTCTGAGGTCGACACTGGCCGTTACAGAACACTTCCCCAGGTTTACACGTGTCTGGAGTGAAAACAGATGAGGCGGATTAGCACACACCGTGTGTAGGCAGACACACACCTACTGCTGCACTTACTGCATTTCGCCTCGTCGCGACCATCAGAACAGTCCTTCTCGCCATCACAGACCTTCTTCAGAGGAATACACTTGCCGTCTCCACAGCGGAACTGCCTCGGACATGCTACGGTGGGAAAACCATGGATTACTTGGGGAATTACCGTAATTTTTAGTCTAAATGGCGCCTCTACATAACTTTTACATTTGAATGCACCTTATAATGGAGTAAGAGACACTCACCACTCTCAGTAGAAAATGCTCGATAGATGAGGTAAAAACCCTTATGAGTCAAAGACTCGTCGGAGTGAAAGTGCAGCAGGACGGGTGAAGAGTAGATCCGCTTCCTGCTGCTGTCGCCAATCGGGTTACAGAGTCTGTACAGGCACAGCACAAACAAATCCAGCGTGCGCACACACACAGCACTCATGACAAGACACTCACTTCACGCCACCGATCTCCAGCCAGTCTTTCTCACAGGTGCTCGAGGCCGGCGAGTCCTGGATATCCAGCATCACAATGGTCACAGAGAGAAGATATCCAGGCAACGGAGCCTAAAAGAAACCAGACTTTCAATGGATGATCTTTAGAAACACAGCCACCAGCCTGCATCTCCTCTCAATCTCAAAAGCCAGCACCCTAGACGTCTGAATAGGGGCCAGTGGTACACTAAGAAGGGACTCGAGGGATAACCAGGAGAGGCTTTGGCCTCAGCTCACCCTGATCTTCCAGTTACAGTCCACATTAGGAGGGTAGTAGGCCGGGTAGTACGGGGACGTCACGGTGCCGTTCCACCCGGTGAGAAAACCTCCACACTCTAGAAACACAGCGACAGTCTTGAACATCAGAAAGACCCTCCAGCCACGACAAGACCTTCGTGAACTTGCTGAGGGAGCCATGGGTGGCACAGCTTTATTCTACCTACCGGTTTTGGGAATAGCCTGGAAATAGGCTTTAAAGATGGCTCCCTGCCTCTGGCGACTGAAGGAGAACGTGACCAGCATGACGTTTCCAGAAGACGTCAGCTTCATTACTGGCGACGTTCCGGAAATCGGCAGACCGCACCATCTGGAAAGACAACAGAGACCGCCAAAATGTCCAATTAGGAGTTTAAATAAAAAAAAATTTAATTTAATTGTCTCACACAATCATGTATGGTATGATACGGAGTGATAAGTTTTGTCTCAAAGTCTAATAGAATAAGGAGTTAAACGCGTGAGGTAAATATTAAAATCCAAAAACAATAAAATAAAGTCAAATAAATTTTTAAAATGAACAATAATGTTGGTGCACATAGACAGTTCCAGTTCCAATTCTGTTATCATTTGTGCGAAAGAGCCATGACATCATAATCCTTGATAAAGTTTGATTGCTAATGATTAGACACAAATGCAGACTTCAACCCTGCAATCCTGCTTGCAGTTATATATTTGTGTGTTTGCGAAGAAAAATACTATTTTCTAACAATCAAGCCGATCTCTAGCCCGCTGTCTTTATCTATAGCGTCTATCTACACCAAATGCATGCAAAATGTCTTGCCTGGACTCATGTCTGGAACCCGGTCGTCCTTACTGGGAGACACTGCACTACCGCCAATTACAGTCTAGTCTAACGCATAATTACAATTACTGCAACAACCTAACAAGCAACTAATCAAAACCACACAACGGACCTTACAACTACATAAATGACAAATTAATCTGAGCTTCTAATGCTCCTATTTTCTATAGTCTACAAAAAAATTTATATAAACAACTAACAATAGGGTGACCAAGTGTCTCTTTCCCCCGGACTTGACCTGTGTCTGGAGCGTCCAAACGGGTTTTATAAATTTCCAAAATAGTCCGGTTGTACGCTTCTTCATAGAACCATTACACGAATACGTTGATTCGCCACCCGTGCTTTAAATTATTTGAGAACTAATTATTCGACAATTAAATTGCATGTTTTGTTTTAAAACCAAACGGCAATTGTCCCGTGTTTTTCATCATTTTTTTAAAGTAGCATCTCATGCGAATCATCTCACACGCATTTTATGAAGATGTCAACTTTTCTACTTTTGGTTGGGTAATACTTGATGTCCTCATTAGATTGATTGGTCTACAGTATGTAACAGTCTGTGAGGAGGGTGGGTTTTTAAGCTGTTTTAAGTTTTTACAAATTAACAATTATTAATTTCAGAACATAGTTTTGCACAATTGAAGCATATTAAAGCATGTTCATCAACCTGAATTTGCCTCGAGGCTGTGCCGGTTGTCCTCTTTTTTCGGAAATCAAAATATGGTCACCCTAGCTAACAAACTAAACAACAGGCTAACAAGCAAACAGAGTAAGCACAGATCTAGTTGAGTGGTACACGGTGAGATACCTGGCTATGATCTTGTTCTGCAGCGGCAAGAGGAAGTCGTACGCAGACAGTTTGTTGGCCGAGCAGCTCCCCGGCGTTGCTCCTTGAAGCGTGAGGATGACGAGTCGAACCACGTGACCCGACGGAACGCGAAGCCTCCACTGGTAATACGGCTTCTTCGGACTCACAAGACTGAGTGTGCGATTGTTCCCGAGCTTGGCGTACAAGTCGAAAGACATGGCTGTCAAAAGACAGAGCACAAAATCACCACACATTTACAGGAGAATTACTGTTGATATGGTGGGATTTTATTTTGCTGTACCGTCACCTAAGACAGATAGATAGATAGACACAGACAGACCAACAGAAAGTGAGACATACTGACTGACAGACAGACAGACAGACAGAGAGTGAGGCAGAGAGCAAGACAGTCATACATACAGATGGTGAGAGAAAAAGAAAGAGTGAGAGAGACAGACACAGACAGACAGACAGGAAGATGGAGAGTGAGACAGAAAACAATACAGATAGACTCAGACAGGGTAAGACAATGAGTTAGACATACCAAAAGTGAGAGACAGATAGATAGACTGTTAAAGAGTGAAACAGACTGATAGACACAGACAGACAGACGAGAGTAAGACAGAGAGACATTTAGAAAGTGAGGCGGGATAGATAGACCCAGGCAGAGGACAAAGTGTGAGAGATAAACAGATTTAGAGTGAGGCAGCGAACAAGACCGACAGAGACAGAGTGTAAGACAATGAGTTTTGACATAGTGATAGAGACATACAGATTGATGCATACACAAAGAAAAAAAAGACAATGAGTTTAGCAAACAGATAGACAGAGTGAGATAGAGAGAACAGACAGACAGACACTTAATTATTCTCAGTGGGGAATTGGCTTTACCCTGAAGGCCCAACTGCCACTTCCCACCCTGCAGTGAGTTTGGGTTCTTAATCTTATCCGCTTTGTCATCGGAATCGTCATCGTCGTCATCATCCCCAGCAAACTCTGAATTCAGACCTGAGGACGAGGACAAACAGGGTGAACTCGGAGGAGGCCAAAGCAAAACGGGAGTGCTGCTGCTAACCCAGGAGACGCAGCGTGTCCTCGTTTTTCTCCAGGTAGTATCGCTCCTCGTTCTTGCTGAACAGAACCTTGTTGGTTCCGGGTAGACGGCGCTGGATGCGAGTCGGACTGACTCGTCTGAGCTCCTCAGCCACAGCAGGAGGAGCAGAAAACTGACTCCAGTAGAACACACACAGACCCTCCGCTCCTTCACTGTCATCAGAACAAAACCTTTCACTTTACTTTACTTTACAGTCATTTAGCATGTAATTACAATTTTTACAATTCCAACAAATTCCTGCTTTCGAACCCATGATCCGGTGGTTCAAACACAAGCACTCTACAGACTGGGCTACTTACTGGAAAAGCTATTCACACTAGTACTTCTCTGAAGATGAGAGTACTCGAAGAAGAACTGAAAATCTAAAAAAGCCAGTGTAACTTAGTTTGTAAGAAACAGGAATGTGGCAGTCAGGTGCATCACTGTGATGACATCACTAATAGACGGAGCCACATTACTGTCAGTGGATGCTGAAGAGCCTCCATCATGAGCTGCTGCTGGTCATGTTCAAGCTACAGATCTTCTCTAGGTCTCACAAGAGCCGATTGGAAAAAAAGTGCAAGAGCATTACATAGCACAAGGGAAAATCTTGGGGAAAATCAAACATCAATGAAAACGTTTGAGCATGAATGAAAAGACTTTAAGGAAAAATACATTTGAGAGGAGAAATCCTCAAGCTTGTTAATTTTTTACTTAAGACCATCCTGTCACATAATTCTGGATTCATTTCATTAAACGTGACCTGGATTGACTGCAGACATATGTAGACAAACATTATATGGCCGTAGAAATGAATGAGATTGGCCCACAATTTCAAAAATCATATGAGTCTTCAAATGGGTTTTGCACTGAAGCCTCAGTAGCACACATGGGTGAAACTCACCTGAAGGCAATGATTCCTGAGTGCTGGTAATACGACCTCCACGGTGAGGAATCGTACAACTCTGAGAACTTCCAGAAGGAAACAGAAAGAGACAGACAGAACAAGGCATGAGCCGCCGCCATTCTTACTCAGTAACTAAAGCCGCAGCTGCTGGAGCGAGCGAGGTCAGATCTCAGGACATGGCAGTGACATCACAGGCCGTGACGTCACTGCAAAAGGTGAGACTCCGTGGCCCGGGCGAGACCTGCGGCCTTGGCACAAAAGCTCTGTTCTTGTGCGAGTGGCTTTGAGCAACAGGAGCTTCGGGCAACAACAGCGTCATTGTCTGGTGCTCGGTGTCAAACTGAAGTGCAGGTGGAAGCGGCTTCGGACCGACTCTCTAAGTGGAGGCCATCCCTTCTCACCATTGCTGCGGGATTACGGGAGCAAAGCGTTTGTGCTGGGATAATTACAGCATCACGCTTGATGAAAAGCAGCACTTGGCCGGTTTCGTCACCCGTCGCAATACCACAATTTCACTGTTTTGGTCTTTTCAGGGCAACTGCTAGAAGACCTGAACGACAAAAGTATGAAAAAACATTAGCTAGCACCCACCACTTCTTTTAAAAGAGTGTTTTTAGAAATTACTCCTAAAATTACCATTACCGCATCGTGTTTAATTAGATTGTATATAATGGAATTACATTTAAACAATTACAACAATATCCATCAAATTATATTTAAATTTACATTTATCCAAGTTGCCCGGTCATTTACTTGTTCAATTGTTTTTATTTATTTTTTTTTTTATCACAGGTTTCACAAATCTAATTAAATATAATCCTAATTTCAAAAACTCTTGTTGCTGAATTTTCTTACTACAACAGATCCTCACCAGAAATTGTTACATGTTAATTTATCTTTTTTTATTGCAGATTTTAACTTAAGAATATAGATGAGGTATAATATAATCTGTAAAAGGAATAAGATGAGGTTAATTTTGAAGATGTACTATTAAACGGTTATGTGAGTATTGAGCAGAATGAATATTATGCTTTCAATGACTTTGAAAACCAAAGTGTTAAAATAATGTCCAAAAATGGTTCATATGGCAATTCAATTTTCGACAGTTTTTCACACAACACAAATTTCTAAAAATGTATGATTTTTTAAGTCAGAACATCTGATTTACTGAGGTTTTACAGTAAATGCAGACAAAAATGCCAACCATTCCCATGACAGCGGCACTAGGCCCGTCTCTTTCGTTGCCCTAAATCCTCTCTCTCGCTCTTGGCCTGCTCTGTCCTCTGATCTACCTTTCCTTTCCTCACTCGCTGCAGGCACAGAGCATCTGATTGTGTGCGAGGAAGCAGAGAGACAATGTTTTTATTGAAGCCCTGCTCTTCCTCTCACTCAGTCAGCCTGGGCCCTGTCCCTCGCACAAACACTGTTCTTGTCCTCGGCCCTGAAAAGCTCCAGTCCTCCGGGAGCCAGTCTCACCACACTGCCTCACACCGAGCCGGGCTCCGGTTACACCTGGCTTTACATTCAAGAGGGCCACGGAGCGGCCGGAGCCGGTGCTCACAGCCCAGTTTTACATCTGAAAGCAGCATGACGGGGGACGAGCGCACCACTGGACTTGGAGTATTGCCGGACTTTGGGTTTGAAAGTGTCAGGACCGAGTGTGGCCTTCCAGGAGTCCCTGGAGATGTGAGGCATTCCGGGGAGAAGCTGTGCTGTGCGTGTTGGTGCTTACGTAATGGCTCAGGGCCCGAGACTGCAGACGGAACTGTGTGGATGACGGGTCTGTCAGGTCTGCAGAGAAGCTGAAGTTGGAGAATTCCACGCTTCCTCCGATGTAGAACACTGAGGAGGATGAAGAGGCTGCGGGAACGAGCACAGAACCAATCACATCAAAGTACAGTTAAAAACACAATTGTGTAAAAACATTCACACTCAGTTGAGTGACTCAACTAAAATCGTCTGGGCATTCACAAAATCATCATCATTACTTTCTTTTTGCTTTCAGTCCTGAACTGACAAATTGCTCTGCGAAAAGTGACGATTTCCCTGGGATCGGAACCCACAACCCCATTTTACTGATATAGTTACAGAAACGCTGGGCAAAATAAAACGCTGTTAATAAATGACTGTTTCTCAGACAAAGTCGCTATTTGACATTTTAACACACCAAAGTAAAATTTTGTAACAAATGTCATAATTTTTTTTTTTTTTTTTTACATTGTGTAACATGTAACAACTCTGGTGAGTTGAAAGTCAGAGTCAATGTTGCAAACTTGTCTGAAGACACGATGACCAGGGCTTTTTCCAGCCTCAGGTTACACACAGAAAACACACAAGAAATCTGGGCTAAAGCTCTAAAAATTAAGATCTTAACTAAAAGAGTGACTTACAAGCAAAGAAGTGTAGAGCCAGAGCGATGGCCGCCGAGAGGGGGAGGAGGGGTGAGACCCTGAGGGCCCATTTACTCCACGTCGTCCCCCCGGCGTGGTCCCGTGACCTACTGTTACACAAACCTGACGTCTGCTTGTGCTCTCCAACAACAACCTGCTGGATCAAAAGGTGAAGCGTCGCTAGTAAATGTCAAAGAATTTGCTTTTTAAATGTTATTTGATCAAAGGGCAGCCGGAGGAGATTCTATCAGGAGCAACACTGAAACCCCCCCTAACATCTTTCAGTTTAATTCCCTGCTGCTGCATCTTTTCACCAGGAGGAGAGAGTCATGAAATCAGGATATCCTGGTGGGATTCCCCTGTGGAGCTGCACAAAACGTAACTTGAGGGTCCGCGTTCCCACGGCCCCTCTCAGTGGTGTCAGTACTCCATCTGTGAGATTATCAGCAGCGAGAGATTAGACTCGACTCGGACAAACTGATAACGTTTAAATGATCACGGTGTCCGTTCACAGCCTGGAGTGTGAAACCAAAGGTGAGTCTGGGCAGGAGGACAGCACAAGTACAGAATAAAAGCATGTAAAGGATTCTACAAATNGCAATACATATTAATATAAATAAATCCGCAAACGTAAGTGAAATATACATTCTGCAAACTTGTGTACAAAAACGCTGCAAACCACTTAATGCATTTTAAGGGTTATGATGAAAAAGGACCCAAACAATAAGAAAATATTGTTATGAATTGATTTCAGTACACTGTTGAACCTTTTCTCTGTCGAAAAATCAGTTTTCGTCAGAGCGGGTTTTAAAACTCTAGAAATCAAACGTCACGCTTATAACTGATCCGCTGTAGTTTCCAAAAGCAAAACCTCTCATTAAGCAAAAAGCTAAAAGTTGTAAAACATATCGCGTCTTTCCTCTATGCGTGTGCCCGCGGCGCTGTTCTCTTACCTGTGCGGGTGCACGAGCGAGCGCGCGGTCCCCTAAACCAGATACGGTGTAAACGTCGCAGCTCCTGTTTTTGGGAAAAGTCCTCATGGCCCGTTCTCTTATGGCTCCGATGCAGTGATACAGAACAATTCCTCGGGCAGAGAAACCAGTCCGCGGGAGAAGAAACCCGGAGAAACCCGACCTGCGCGGGTCTGGCACTGCGAGCGTTCAGCCTCCGCGTCCCTGCGCGAACAGGTGTGCGCGACACCCAGCATGCACCGCGGCACAAAGAGCGCACTATGAGCAGGTACAATCCACACAAGCATCCGTGCGACAGAAGCTGTGGGCAAACTTCTGCTGCGCTGCGCGTGTGCCACGCGGAACAATGGCCGGTCTGATGTTACCTGATTACTCGCGCCATTAAATTAATCGCCGAGAAGAATGTGCGATTATAGCGGCTCATCCACGAGGGATTAAAAACATCGGCGCATAGACGAAATATTTCTGCAGCAGTCAGTGCCGATGAAATATTTCCCCCGGTCTCACGTTACGCGCCGCTGGAGCGCGCAGCCTGGGAACAAAGTCTAGCCAGCATCCCATGAACGCGTCGATTATTTCGTTCTACGCGTGTTTAATGAAAGCACATGCTTGAAGCAGAGCGGGGGAATGACGCTTATTCGAATCAGCACAAAAAGAATTTGTAGATCTGTCCGTACTTAAACTATTTTTCCCCCTCGATGTTTTGTATTTTACATGGCCGCGCTCGCATGTTTGTATTTACACATACCCACATACAAGAGGTCCCTTGAAGGTCAGATGTAGTTAAGTACAAGTGTATAATATTTAACCGCATGAAACATTAAAATACACGGTATACACACACACACACACACACACACACACACACACGAACATACAGAATCACAAACACCCCCCAAGAAGTCTACCTTGGTTTTAATGAACCTCTTGTTTGTGAAGACCTGAAAGCGTCCCAGCTTCCTTACAGATAAGCATCCATTGTGAAAATTTTGCACTGATTGTGGGATTTGCTTTGGCTTACTTTCATAAATCAGAGTTCGTTTTGAATGTGTCTTTGGATCCAGTCAATAAACTTTGCCACTCGGGTGTAAACGCCGGGAAAACCCGGTCGGCCACAGCCGGAACCCCAACTTACAATCCCCACCAGAAACCAGCGGCTGCCAGCGTGAGCTTGACATGAAAGCGGACCACCGGAATCCCCCTGGAATCACAAAACAGCTTTTTATCAACAACATATGGGCAGCTGACTTTAAACAACGAGGAGCTAGTCCCTAATATTGCTCTGAAACCAGACACTAAGCTTGAGCTTGGTTCAGAAAGCAGGACAAAGTCCAAAGCCGGACTTTTTTCCTTTACCCGACAGGCATCTTGCTCTCCAGAGAAGACGCCAGCACACAGCATGCGTGGGGACACAATGTCATAACTGCTTTTACAGTCGCTCTGGCCGATGATGGTCACTTCGGCCTTCTGCAGGACCGTGGGCAGAACCTTGTCTGTGTGAACACGAGCCAGAAGAGTTTAACGGGCCAGACTTTGTAAATCTGCGTGCATCATCCCTCACCCTGTTCGGAGCGATAGCCCCAGCCGGTGACCCAGCAGCGATGCCCCTCAGTGAAGGTCTGAGTTGGGGAAGGCAAGCAGATTGGCTGGATGTTGTTTTCCAGGCCGCCGGGCCACGCCTTCCTCATCTGCAGGAGCGCAATGTCGTAGTCGAAATTTCTCCCGTTGTAAAACTCGTGGATCACAATGCGGCGGATCTCGGCCACATGCTTGGCACTGCCCTGGTTTAACATGCCCAAGTGAGCCATCCACGGACGTGGATCTGACAACCTGTACAGATGGGAAACTCAGTTCCCAACAAACGCCAAGCGGGCGTCAGACGTCTCACCTCTCTTTGCTGAAGCAGTGAGCTGCAGAAATCAGCCATTCTTCAGAGAGGACCGATGCCCCGCAGTACAGCTGACCAGAAAAATGCAAGCTGACCTGCCATGGCCACTCCCCTTCAGCTGCGTTGACCCCACCCACAATCCGCTGATGAGGGGAGGGGCTGTCATATATGGGCTTTAAAGGTTTGGGATTTCCACAGGCTATAAATTACATGGGAAATCCAGATTAAAATGAAGCAGCATGACAGATTATTGACATAATGATTTACATATTGTTTTGTTAGGTAGAGGCATAACATCTCGTTAATTGTTCAATTGAGAATACATTTTATACAAGTTATATGTTTTAATAGAGTCATAATGTCATTAAAACAACTTAAAACCTAACAAAACTACATGACACAATGTGAACAGTAACTTGAAAAAACGAAATTCTTGAATGCTGAATTGGGAAAGGAGAGTCCAGACTCACCGCAGTGCTTTTCATCGCTGGCGTCGCCACAGTCGCGTAAACCGTCACATTTAGCGTTTTTCTTCAGGATGCAGGAACCGTCACTGCACTGATAACTGAGTCCAGAACAGCTGGTTTCTGCAGGTCCACACATACAATCACCACCTCCATCTCCAACAAGTGGATGAGTCTGCTTCATTACCCATTGTGCAGTTGGTCTCGTCTTTACCGCTGGAACAATCCACCTCTCCATTACACACGTACAGCGGGTGCAGCGGAGCAGACCCGCCGCAGATCTTGGGAGGTTTCGCTGAGAGATTTACACATCGAAAAAAAAAGCTTCAAAATCCAGAAAAGAGCACAAAATCCATTAAAAAGTTTCCCATTATCGCTCACTTTATCATGAATAGGAAGTTACATCTGTAATACAGTATATTTCATATATGCATTTCGTAAATATGCTACAAATACAGGTTTTGTTACATACAAATGTATTATTACATACGGCCTTTGTAGATAAGTACTAAATTACTGCTGCAAAAAAAGAATCAAATCTAGCGGATTGGAAATGTATTGTGAACCATGACATTTCTTAAGAGATTTGAACATACAACAGGAAATCTCATCACTTTCGTCCTGACAGTCATCGAGTCCGTCACAGCGCCGGAACTTCTCCACGCAGAAACCCGTTGAACAGAGGAAGTATCCGTCTGCGCACGCTGCCATTCAACAGAGAGACGGACATTGAGGAAAAACGAACAAAAACAATAACCAACAGGAAAAATTATGGGTGGGAGAAGCAAAGAACACAGAGAAAAATACGGGGAAAAATAGAAATGAGCGTGGCAAAAAAAAAAAAAAATCAAAAGAAAGAAAACATTGACAGAAAAGGAAGTGAAAGGGTGGGGCGGGGCTTACGTTGACTCAGGTTATAGCTGCTGTACGTGGCGCTGAATGGCAGGTCGGCGTTGCGTGAGCTGCAGCGGAAAACCACTTCAGGATTCTGAGCGGGAACACGAAAGATCGTCGAGTAGTCGATGTAATTCCCACAGTATCTGTCAATCAGCACACAGGGTCAGACTTTAAAACAAAATGAAAAGTGAAAACGAGAAAGAATCAAACTGAAGAAAGCAAACAGCTCAGAAAAAAGTTAAAGCAAAAGCAAAGGAGTTTCTGGGAGTGTGGGTGGACATGTCTGCTGGAAAAAGAGTTACTCACATCACCTCGTTGATCTTCCACCAGCCGTGCTCACAGTTCTGAGAGTCTTTCAGCTTCAGTGTGTAGTTCTGAAACTTCAGAGCCAAACCCTGAGAACTGCTGGACATCTGATGTCACAACACAAAAAACCAACACCATAAACCATCAACAACACCATAAACACCACCAACCTAAACCATCAACAACATCCACCCAAACAATTAACAAAAACAACACCAACCTAACCAATCAATACCAAAATACACAAAGACCACCAATTAAAACAACGACATCAACGACACACAAAATCAACCGTGAGCTTAAGAAATACTGAAAAATGATTTTAAACACAATCACTACATCCCAACATAGCAACATGTGTGACATCACTGAGCTTTCGCAAGTAGATTCTGAGAAAGTCTGTCAAGTTTGTTTATATTTCTGATCGATTCAATGCAACGTGCAGTGAAGTGCATGACGGAGGAATTGAGCAGCACCTGAAACATCCAGGTGCAGAAACACTGTCTGGGCAGCAGGTTCGGGTGGAAGGGGCTGGTTATGGTTCCCTCGTCGCCGCCACCATCATGAAGCAGAACCGAATTCCCACACTCTGTGAGGGAAAAACATGACGACTGGAGTTCACGCTCCCACAACACGGCGGGTCTGTTTGGGACTCACGCTCTTCTGACAGAGCCTGGAACAGTCCACGGAAGATCTTGCTGCCTTGACTGAAGCGGAAGGCCAGCAGCATGACGTTAGTGGTGGACACCAGAGAGACGGGGGTCGACACCGACTCACAGAATCTGCACATCAAGTCAAAAGTCACTGCAGTCTTCAGTCTAACGACATTTCTGAAGGCATTACACATTTTACACCCTTTACACCCTGGGAGTATTACAGATGATTGGACTGACAGTACTGCACTCAAACGGGCACGTGCATTACCAGGGGCTTTAACCAGTACCCTGTGATGTCGCAAACACAATTTTACAGACTGAGACACTGAAAAACCATCAAAACAACGTATGGTTATGACCAATATAACAAACAAAACATCACACTAAGTTTTAAAGTTTACCAAACAAAGGCCATCTAAAGTAGACTTAACGCAAAACAAGTTAAATTTAGGTGAGGGGGGGTCCAAAATAACATTAAGGTGGTGGGTTTACTTTTATGTAAACATTGTGTTTGGCAAGTGAATAAATAGTTCTAAACAGTAATAACGTTCAGTGAACCAATACTTTTAGTTTGGGTGTTGAGTTTTTGGTCAACCACCATANATAGATGGATAGATGGATAATGTATTCATAACTAAAAAACACCACAAAAATGGTCACTGTTGGGCGCCCCCTGTTGGGCACGAGGGCCTCACACTTTAATGTATTTAGGGAGTCAACAAAAGACGCACTTGTATAGAGTCATGCCTCTCATGGGCAGCAGAGCGTCGTACACCGTAAGAGCGTCATAGATGCAGTCGCTGGGGTCGATCCGCAGGCTCTTGACGGTCAGCCGGACGACAGAACCTGGAGCACTGGTCAGTTTGATGTGGCAGATCAAGCTTCCCCAGGAGTGGAAGACGTCCAGAGGAACACTGACATCAGGAATGCCGGCGTACATCTTGTCCAAGCACTGAGAGCCTGAGTTACACACACACACACACACAAAAGCTTTGATTCACAGAAAGCGCAAGGTAACTGAATGCAGTCTGAACAAATACCATCCTATCAAAAGAAAATCTTCTCACCTGTAGCAGTGGACGTGTAGTCTGACCGTAAAGCCACTGGAAAGACAAACAACTCATGACAGTATATTCACTTCATTACGTCATTTTATGCAAAATGTCCACTAAAAAAACATCATGCCTAAAAGGATGTGAGGTACAGGGCTACCGTTCACAAGGATGGAGTCAATGTCCACTGGAAGACCCTGCAGGAAGCCCACTGAAGACCTGTTCTGCAGACTGGTCAGCACGGAGTCCCGGAGGACGGCGCTCACACAGTCCTCACACACCGCGGGAGATTTCAGGTGTGGAACCTCGAAGATCATCCAGAAATGAACCAGAACCCCACCTTTGTTGTTGTTACTTGGGAGGGTCAATAGGTCAATCAATAGGTCAATCAATGAGACTCAAGAGACATAAAGTTCAGAACATCATAATTCCAAAAGTAAAGTTTCTTGTTCAGCCCTCCACAATTCATTCTTCACATGAATAACAGTAAAAGCCCAGCCCTCAAGCTGGGATCCACTCACCTCAGGTCGGAGATGATGGTCTGCTTGTAGAGTCTGGACACGGAGGACGTTCTGTACACGCTGGTGATCTGAGTGAGGCAGAAACATGGTTGAGGCGAGTGTGAAGGCCAGAAGCTGAGCGCCAGGGTTCCAGACTCACCACGTGCTGGACTCGTGTGGCCATCGACAGAAACTCGCTGGAGTCGGCGTGTCGGTACTCGGGTATGAACTCCACGTTTGCCACACGGAACACACCCGCGAAATACACACCGCTGTTGCTTTCCCTGCGGACTACAAGTAGATTGTCGGTTTGCCTTTTCCAGATAAAACAGACGTATTCCGCAATATCAATGCATTTTCTTAGATTATAAACTTCTAAAGATAGTAAGCAGGATTTTTTATTTTTTTATTTTATTATTTTAAATTGTTTTGGTTTGGTTTTTAGATTGGTTTCTATAAATGCAGTTTTCACTGATCACAACATTTATCAATAAAAACAATACTAACATTGTAAANAGTTTTCACTGATCACAACATTTTATCAATAAAAACAATACTAACATTGTAAAACGTTGTCATTGATCAAGGGTGACGTCATTTCTAGGACCATAATTTGTTTCGTTTTGCAAAACCCGTAAATTATTTAGACTTAAAATATTGACACTTGAATCTGCCTGACTTACAAATGAAGACCCAGAGCAGTGACCACATGACCACCACGACCACAAACACCACCACGGTGATGATGATGGCCAGTCTCTGCAGATTCCACACCGGGTTGACGACCTTCTGCTTCCGGGCTTTTCTTCGCCGTCTGTTGTATCTCCTGCATAGTTTATGAAGCGTGCCATCCACTGTCGCCACTTCCACGGACACGTCGGTAATCTGAAACCACAGAAAAGCAGCACATTCAGATCTGATGTAACAGGAAGTCACGCGAAACCAGGCCGTGCGATGACCGAGCTTAAAACAAGTGTTTCACCGGCTCAGAATCGGTGAAAAATTCCTTGTCTACATCTGTTAAACGTATCGTGACGTCATTGAGAGCAAGTGTGTGAGGACATCAGATATTCGCGCTGTCATCCAAAGCCGCTTGTTAAAAAAAATCGAGCTCACAACCTTCAGTGAAGCTCATTTTACTTTAAAATATTTCTCCTTTTTACTTTAAAAACTTAAATCCGGTACACGTTTTGTCAAGATTCGATCGTTTTGACTTGTTATTCTTTGTGACCAGTTAATCATGACTGCGCAGAGTAAAACGACACTTGTCGCTCCGCTTCTCCGAAACGGTGGATGTGGATTATACGAGATTCGCGGACCTCGACATTACCTTCAGATAAACTACAGACCAACGACCAAAAACAAACGATTACAAAACTCCCAAAAACACTTTATCGCGCTCGCAGGATGTCACCCGTTTTACAACTTTACAATGAAGAGGATTCAAGAACAGACTGAACGTTAACTCTGTAACAAACGCAAATACTATTCTGCATTTAGCAGACGCTTTTGTCTCTTATGTGCGAGACTCCAAATCCACCAGTCAGTCATAATTTAATAACGCCACACAGTGACGGCCAGGTATAACGGTACTCACGCTGGCAGCATCTTCCTGAACCGCATCCTCTTCACCGGCCTGCTCGCCTTCTCGCGCCGCTTCCATCACACACGATCATTTGTGCCGGTGGGTACAAACCCAGGCGCTAGTGCAAACACTGGAGAAACGCTCGTCCGCGCTCGCGACCCGACGGTGGAATCGACACCTGCCGCTGAACCGAGTTTCCACCCGCCGTGTAATTTTATCCGACAGAAGCCTCGTGCTGACGATCCCACACAAACCCAAAGCCACCGTGTACGTCCGTTTCAAGTTTATTTACAGAACATAAGAAATGTTAGTGTTTGTGGTGCAATTATACGAACATGATATTCACAAGGCTCCAGCCTCAGTTTAGTGTAATAATATTAGATGGACATACAAAGCTATAGACAAACAGACATAAACCTTCATTCACACGGCTGTAAGGCTAATTCAGAGTTCACGCGCAGGCACTTTCCACAGCCACGTTTGTCTCCAGGTAACACACAGTTCAGTCTTTGCATTAATGTCCGACGGCGGGCGTTTTCCCCATCACTTCCTGAAGAGGGCGCTGCGGGCGAACG
Organism: Paedocypris carbunculus; assembly: GCA_028128575.1. NCBI lineage: Eukaryota > Metazoa > Chordata > Actinopteri > Cypriniformes > Paedocypris > Paedocypris carbunculus. The sequence goes on from SOMO01000164.1 coordinate 229,003, forward strand.
AGTACCACAGCTGAGAGGTTTTCTTCTTCGGCTCTGCTAAAGAAAAGACCTGTTGTTGCGGGACGCTGGTGGGCACGGTCACGTGACGCTGATGGAGTGGGTGCAGCTGCTGGTGGTGGAGGGGAGACACAGGATGACCAGAATAACTTTCTGAAAAGAGAGAAGAAAAAAAAAATGCCACTAGTTTTGGGTTAAAAAAAAAAAAAAAAAAACCAAGTAAGAAAGAAAACCTACTCTTCATTTTGCCTTGTTTTGCTTTGCGAGCATTGAACACTGCCTGTTTCCTCTGGCTCTCTGTGATCTCCATCCCTGTAGGAAGAACAAGCAGAAATGAGGTGACTTTACCCACGTCACTGAAATGCGCCAATGAAACCCACCCATCTCTTGATCTTCCTGAACCCGCCGTCGCTCACGGTCGAACGCTTGCAGCCAGCGCTGTTTGTCCTGGCTCTTCTTGCAGCACAGCACACACAGCACGTTCAGGTTGTCGCGATGCCGTAGGAGAAAAGCGTTCTTCAGGAAGCCAGAGTCGGCGTGCCGTCCGTCGCACAAGTCCACCAGCTCCACATGGTCCATGTCCAGACGGCCACGGTAGTGCAGCAGGTCTCTGCGCAGAACATCCTTCTTGCAGAACACTAGCTGGTGGTCGAACAGGAAGTAGCTGCGCTGCTGCGTCTTCCCAGGCCGCAGGACGCGTGTCAGCTCACCAGAGTGAATGAGCTCAGAGCTTCGAGTCAAAACATCATCACCCTGCAGAAATGGTAATGCCCGTTACATAAATGCATGTGGACTTAAAATCAGTGTTTATCTCATCTAGCCTGATTGCATCACACCAGACTCCGCCCCCTCACCTCAAGTCACACATTATTGTCAAGCACAGAACAATCAATATAGCCAATCGAATCACCCAATCTGAAAATCATTGACGGCTTAAGTCAGGGTGGACAAACTCTAGCTCCTGGGCCACGTACAGCCCTCCAAATCAGAAAAGTATGCCTGAACTACACTTTGAACCTGCTTATTTACAATTTTCTGTAAAAAACTATAAGAAAAACACATTTGTGTGTATATTTTATGCATCCAGCCAAACATCACAAAACATGTTTGTTCAGGCTTTGAACGCAAATATAACCAATACGTTTCTGCCATAAGTAAGCCATAAGACTGCCATAAGTCCGGTCTTTTGCAGGTACTATGCAAATACCAAATGGCCACATTAAATAACACAATTACGGCAAAACAAGCAACAACGATGACATGATTTTATGCATCGTCGCATGTGTCGTGCTCTGTCTTAATGGCAACCGGAGTGAGAGTTGTACTGACCGTCCAGTGGAGGATGGAAACCTGCCAGTGAGCAATGGTGTCGATGCTCTCCAGACGCCTTTTCCTCTCGTTTATAAGACTTGCAACATTCTTCATCGCCTTGTGCGCGTCACACACCGCACCGTAGTCACTGGAAGCAAAGCAAAGTGTCTAGAAGAGTGCAAAAAATGGTTTCGTCCTTTCTCACAGGAAGTTGATGGCAGCGCTAACCTGTGGTCTTTGGGTGTGTATTTCAACAGCTCTCCCAGCTGAAGAGGGTATTTACAGATCTTCTGCACAGGCGTGAGTAAGAAGCCAGCGATGGAGATGTCAATCATCTGCTGCAGAAGACGACACGCTTCGAAGAAATGCTTGTATTTCCCTTGCTTCATCAGTCGCTGAAGTTCGGCGCAGGCCACTGGATGCGTGTTGCAGTAGTCCGAGTATATGGAGAAACCTTCTCCCTGACAGAGCAGCACAAACCCAGCAGAAGTCAGACACATCCAGGACATCTTCATAAGAGAGTCTGGACCAACCTGCTGAAGGAAACAGGAGCCAATCTCACTCAAATGAGGGTTCGGCGAGATGTACTTCTTCTCCAGGTCCTTGAGAAAGGTTCTGTGGAACCGGTAGATGTCCTCGATGTTGCTGAAGATCGTCTTGAGTTGTGCTTCAGTAAACATGCCTGGGTGTTTCCTACACTGACGTATGTATCCCTGCAATTCATGTATTAGACATTTTAGACAGGGCCAACATCAGGATTGAGAAGCTCAGAGCATCCACAAAAGTATAGAAAATGCATTGTGACATCCAAACCGCTAGAGGTCAGTAAATACTCCAAGGCAATGTTGGGTACCGTATTTGTCAGACTATTCAGTATAAACAACCATTTTCTAATTTTTTTTATTCACTGATGCACTTTCAAAATCAATCTTTCTGTTGAATTTAACTCATCCACTCATTCCAAAATCATTCCAAAACTCAAAACTGTTCCTTTGTACCAGTCAGCACAAGAGACACCATTTCAGCTTCTTTGTATTTCACAATTCCAAGTAAATTCTTCACTTTCATAGTGTGTTTATATATATTTTTTTTTTTAAATAACAATAACTGTTAATCAATTTCAAGAACATTGCTCCCGCTGGAAAGACTCAAGCAAAACATAGCAAGCGCCATGTCTATACACTGATTCAAATCTTGAACAAGACCAAACCTCAGTGAAATCTGTGGAGATGAATATGATCGATTTTAGGATCACGCACCTCGCAGATGTCTTTCAGATGTTTCATGTAAACGCGCTCCGTGTCCATGATCTCTCTCACCACGTTGGCTCTCATCTGCTCCCTGTGCTCTGAGCTCTGCTTGTGCATGTCCGACAGGACCGACTCTTCCTCGTCCACCACCATTTCCACATTCTCACTGCTGCAATACTCCTGATTCACTCGAACCTTCAAAAAAGTGAAAGCCATTTAATATAGCCGGAGCAGCAGTTGTGGAGCATGAACCTTATTTACATTTGGATGATTAAGCTTTGGGGATCAAACCCCAACAAACCATGTGATCAAAACAAAGCACAGAACCAGTTATCGGCTGATTCTCTACAGAAAGCTTTGCTTGACCACTGAAGTCTCAGGCTCCACAGTGAGATGAACTGATATGACGTTACAGTGGAAGGCTTGTGATGCATCTCACCCGCACAAAGCTGGAGGGAAACCACGCCTCGTGGTCTCCCACCAAACCCCACCACCAGTCCTTCTCCTGAACATCCAGGACCCGGATCACATCCCCCGCTTTGAAGGCCAGCTCTTGTTCTTCCATGGTGACGTGGTCCCACAGCGCCTCGGCATACACGGCCCGGCCCGAGTGGATGTACTGCAGAAAGAACATTCATGAAACCGATAAGGCCAAAACTAGAAATTTACAGGACAGGAAGTGAATAGCAGCCTTGCCCATCATGATGTGATTTACCGGGAAAACAAAGAAATAAATTAAATGTTAACCTAAAAATAAGATCTAAAATGAAAACCCGACAGCATTATTTCGATTCTTGATTATTCTCGATCGCACAGTGATGTCTTCAGGTGACA
>SOMO01000164.1:250374-263401 GCA_028128575.1 Paedocypris carbunculus
AAAAAGTCCTTTGAAAATTTAAAAGCTATAAATGGCGTTGAAATGGCTACAATATAAATGTATATTTAAACAATATAAAAAAGGTAGAGAATTATATAAACATTATGCAAGAATAAACATTGTACAAGAATATACAAGACATTTACAGTTTAATCTAAAAACTGATTTTTCTTTTTAAAAAAAAATATTAAAAAATAATGACCCAGTTACAGAAACTAATGAACAGAAACAAGCCCACTGATCAGCGAGCGTAAACATCTTTAAGATTAAAATAACAATCTGTCGAACGTAAATCACGTAGTCAAGCGCCACAAACTTTCCCTGACACGCCCCCTCGATTTACCGACATATCTCGCTCGGAGCGTCTGAAAGACGCATGAGAACAGCTCGACGTGAAAACCTCGGTACTGACCATCAGAAGCGCCGGACTTGAGAGCGGAGATTGACGCTTTGATCGAGTTATTTAGAAGTTTCCTCCAGCACGGCCTCGCCGCGGCCGCCATGCTGCCTCACGCTCACGCCCCCACCGAAGTCTCGCGAGTCGCGAGATGAGATCCCCTCTTGCCTCTCGTGCGTTAAAAACGCACCCATGTGCGAGACCACCGTAAGCATTTAGGGTTTTTTTGAAGAGATATAAATTTAACTTTCCCAAGCATTATTATTTTGTAAGGGATAGATTTAGATTAACAAAATAAATTCGGAATAAAGCATACTTAAAGCATAAATATTTATTGGTTGTGTTCATAAGGCAGATATACTGTATAATAAAAGTGTGTACAAAATTGTATATGGCAAAATGTTAACATACAATTTAAGGCTGTGAAACAACACATGTAGTGCAACCATAATTTTAAAGACATGCAGTGTGTTTTGTCCGTTTCTTACATGAACATGTAACATCTGAAAACACTGTTGATGATTTGCAGATTTAATTATTTTGTTCATACACACAATCCTCAGCACTGGCCACTCATGGTCTCTTGGAAATGCCTCTTGCCGTCCAGGTAAAGCATGGACTCTGAAAAAGACACACACATGGGTGAAACAAGCTGATGACGATCGCTTCCCGCTGTTTTAGCTCAGACCTCCGTAGCTCTGTGGCACAACCGCTGGAATGTCACTTTCAGTGTGGAAGGTGAAGTGAAAGACGTTGGTGGTGCAGTGCTGTTGCGTTAAAGGGTCCAGAACTTCGGTGTGAACACGGACCTGGACGTGCTGCTCTTCTGTGTAACACACCTGCCGACATAAACCAGCCTCGGAAACACGTTGGCTGATGTATTTATGACAAAAGAATGTGAAAGTATCCAAACCTGCGAGGACAACAAAAGCAAGGAGCCAATTTCAACTGGCCTCTGAAATAAAATGTCATCCACTGCCACTAGATTTGGTCGGCATCCACTGTAACACAAACACACATACCTAACTGATAAGCCGAGACCTAACAAGGAGAAAGACTCTTCTTACGCAAAGGCGAAAGCGTTGGCCCATCCAAGTTCATATGCTTTTCTCATTAAAAACCCTCCAAAAATGCGGTTGAAGATGTTTCGTTCCTGTAGGAAGCAAAAACGAAATTAACCAAAATTAATTAGGTTTTACTTCATATACTAGGCTTTTGAACCTGAAGAACATGAACATGCAGAGGAATAACACAGTGATTCGACAATTCCTCACCTCTGGTTGGCAAATCTCAAGGCCTTTCATTTTGGCGTCCTCCATCCACACAGAGTTTGGAGATAAAATCCTGCTGCGGAAGCTGACGGTTCTGTAACAAGAAGAGCGTTGAGAGAAGGACGCGGCAGAACCTACAGAGACACGGTCCTGATGGAGACCTGGAGTCTAAGGTGTTGAGAAACAGGTTGTGGATCAGAGTTCTCTCCTCCGCTGTAGGAGCCACTTTCAGCAGAGACGCCGTGCTCAGCTCCACGCGACGCTTCTTGTTCACTGAGGACACAGGTGTCGGAAACTCAGGACCCTCCAAAAAACAAATCACTCTATCTATCTGTACGTACTGCCTATCTATCAGTCATCTGTCACATACAATACTGCATATATATATATATATATAGTGGTGTGAAAAAGTATTTGCCCCCTTCCTGACTCATTACTCTTTTGCATGTTTGTCACACAAAATGTTACTGATCATCGAACACATTTTAATATTGGTCAAAGATAACACAAGTAAACACAAAATGCAGTTTTTAAATGAATTGTTCTATTATTTAGTGAGAAAAAAAAATCCAAACCCACATAGCCCTGTGTGAAAAAGTAATTGCCCCTGCACCCAATAACTGGTTGGGCCACCCTTAGCAGCAATAACTGCAATCAAACGTTTGCATTTGCGATAACTTGCAACAAGTCTTTTACAGCGATCTGGAGGAATTTTGGCCCACTCATCTTTGCAGAATTGTTGTAATCCAGCTTTATTTGAGGGTTTTCTAGCATGAACCGCCTTCTTAAGGTCATGCCACAGCATCTCAATGGGATTCAGGTCAGGACTTTGACTAGGCCACTCCAAAGTCTTCATTTTGGGTTTTTTTTAGCCATTCAGAGGTGGATTTGCTGGTGTGTTTTGGGTCATTGTCCCGCTGCAGCACCCAAGATCGCTTTAGCTTGAGTTGATGAACAGATGGCCGGACATTCTCCTTCAGGATTTTTTGGTAGACATTAGAATTCATGCTTCCATCTATCACAGCAAGCCTTCCAGGTCCTAAAGCAGCAAAACAACCCCAGACCATCACACTACCACCACCATATTTTACTGTTGGTATGATGTTCTTTTTATGAAATGCTGTGTTACTTTTATGCCAGATGTAACGGGACATGCACCTTCCAAAAAGTTAAACTTTTGTCTCGTCAGTCGACAAGATATTTTCCCAAAAGTCTTGGCAGTCATCGAGATGTTTTTTTTTTAGCAAAATTAAGACGAGCCTTTCTTTTTGCGTCTTGGAACTCTGCCATGCAGGATGTTTTTGCCCAGTCTCTTTCTTATGGACTATAATTGTGGTAAGTGAGGCCTGCAGTTCTTTGGATGTTGCCCTGGGATCTTTTGTGACCTCTCGGATGAGTTGTCTCTGCGCTCTTGGGGTAATTTTGGGCGGCCGGCCACTCCTGGGAAGGTTCACCACGGTTCCATGTTTTTGCCATTTGTGGATAATGCCTGTCACTGTGGTTCGCTGGAGTCCCAAAGCTTTACAAATGGCTTTACAACCTTTACCAGACTGATGGATCTCAATTACTTTTGTTCTCATTTCTTCCTGAATTTCTTTGGATCTTGGCATGATGTCTAGCATTTGAGCTGCTTTTGGTCTACTTCTCTGTGTCAGGTAGCTTCTGTTTAAGTGATTTCTTGCTTGAAACAGGTGTGCCAGTAATCAGGCCTGGGGGTGGCTACAGAAATTGAACTCAGGTGTGTTAAAGTTATTTTTTAACCAGGGGGGCAATCACTTTTTCACACAGGGCTATGTGGGTTTGGATTTTTTTTCTCACTGAATAATAGAACCATTCATTTAAAAACTGCATTTTGTGTTTACTTGTGTTATCTTTGACTAATATTAAAATGTGTTTGATGATCAGTAACATTTTGTGTGACAAACATGCAAAAGAATAAAAAGTCAGGAAGGGGGCAAATAGTTTTTCACACCACTGTACATTCATACATCCATACTACCTCACCCTCCCCCTGCTGAAAAATTGCCTCTTCTTCCGGACCCTCAGGTTTGAGAGGATTAATAAAAGCAGCTCTGGAAAAACAGAGAAAGCCCAGTGTGCTGATAAGGTTTGTGTAATAACTGTGCTTTAATGACAAACAGCATGCAATAATAACGGACTATTTAAACAGTTTTACACTGTTGGTCGCATCAGCTTTACCTTTTGTTTTCCGGATCGCGAGCCACCATCACAAACGTGGCGTCCAAAACGTCCGTATACACGCCGTTATGATACTGCAAAAACACCAGTGCATCTCAGTGTCTGTGTGAAGCATTTATCATGAGGGAGTTTGAGGGAAACCTGGGACATGTGCATTTTAGCCTCAATGGAGGACTTGCCGACCCACGTCACGTGACCGGAGAATTTGATGTCACAGTCCGGGTGGATGATGTTCCTTCTCATATCTGGGCAACCAACAAATCTTCAGTCATTTATTGATTACACATTTCAGGTGAGGGAAATGAGGCTATACCGATCTTGTCCACCAGGGCGGTGACAATCGACAGTGGAGATTTATTCAGCTCCTTGTTCCACGTGTGAGAGTAACAGATGAGGACTGAGAACAGAAGAAGTGACACACAGCGCCAACTACAAGATGCCCGTCATGATTCTCCAGCCGTTACCTGCTAAACTATCCAGGTCCTCCAGAATCCGCCCAAACCTGTTGAGACAACACCTTACATTTACCCAATAGGCAGATGATTTTACTCAAAGAAAGAGACTTCAAAAATGTAGCATAAGAGTTGACAGAAAAGGATTGATTTGACACGAGTCAAACTATAGTAGTTATACAGTTATCGAGGTCTCCAATATTCAGATTCAGAAAATAATATTGCTTGAGAAGTGCAGTAAAGCAACAGTGTTTACAATGTTTGTAGTTACACACACAAAAAACAAACACACCACATGATGCAATTTCTGAAGAGTGAGAGCACACAAGTCTGTTTATGAGAGAAAAGTTTACACACATAGAAATAAGGAAAAGCTAATTAAAAGTTGATGAAACTGCTAGAACTAAAAAAGTAAAGTAGACATACAAATTTTAGTAGATAAAGATAACAATGATTCTATGATGAACAACACAACAACGAGAAGCAGATGTAAAGGGTTGTAAAATAAAACTTGTTGATTAAATGAGCAATATTGAAATAGTTATTGAAACTTGCATTATCTTCCATTTCAGCGTTGGTACAATATGAGAGAAGGTGAGATCTGATTGGCCAGACATGTTTTACCTGACACAGTTGTGAGAGTTGAGGTACTTCTCTCTCAAGGCCGGCCGGCTGCCAAGAGGAAGATGAGCCTCAATTGCGCTGTCCTTCATCCTCTTGGCCGGTAGCTCGTCCTGACTCTTGGCGAGATACTGACTTAAAGACGCTCGCTCCAGCAGGGCTTGCTGATGGTCTCTGGAGAAAGTGAACAATTAGCAGTGAGAAAATTCATCCACTACTCATCCAGTTTTATATCCACTTACTGCCAGTTTGTTGAAGCTCCCACTATTTCTCTCAATCGGTTGCGAACTGTGAATAAAAGCTCAATGAGACACAAAAACACACCATTCAGGATTCTTACAGAATACAGAAAATTCTAGAAACTGATCTAGTGACCAGGAAATACTAGATTATATAGAAATAGAAGACTGAAATCAAATGACTGAACAGAGCGACATGTTCACTAAAAGAACAACCAAAAATGTGTAGAAAGAACCGCATGCTTGTATGCGTATGGACGAAGCCGACCATCTTTATCAGGTGCACCCCACATGTACCTCTTTTACCTTCAATATTGCATTCATCCTTCATGTCATACATAGATTCTACAAGGTGCTGCAAACATTCCACACGTCCCACTCTGGAAACTGTTTGAGAACAGTGAACTGTGAACTTTCAGGAAACCAGTCTGAGATGATTCATTCAGTTGAGTGTTTTCTGTTCTGTGTTTTGTAGAGCAGCAGTTTCTGAAACACCCAGACCAACAACAACCAAGCCACGTTTCAGAGTCACTATCCAATATTTTGGATGCTCGATTTGAACTGCAGCAGATTGTCTTGACCATGTCTACAAGCCTGGATGAGTTGAGTTGCTGACATGTTATTGTCGGATTAAAAAACATGTGTTTACAAGCGGTGAACCTGATAAAGTGGCCAGGGAGTGTATGCCACATGCAAAAGAGAAATGAAGCCACGGCTACTTTACATTTAAATCAGCATTTAAACACTGACAACAGAAAAGAGAAAGGGAGAACAGGGTGAATTGTATTAATTTGAATTTTACCATTGCTCATAAGCAAAAACGCATTTCCTGTGGGGGGAAATTGATTAGTGAGCTTACCTGGGCCAAAATACAGCCCTCTGTTTTTGAAGTGTTTTTTTTTTTTTTACATAAGTCATATATTTTTTGTCGCATTTAAATTTTGAATAATGATTGTGAATAATTTAAATTCCTATTTTTTCGTCTAGAATTACCATCAATATTCAGCAGCTTTATTTCAGCCGATCACTATACGTTTGTTTTTNCTGAACAGAGCGACATGTTCACTAAAAGAACAACCAAAAATGTGTAGAAAGAACCGCATGCTTGTATGCGTATGGACGAAGCCGACCATCTTTATCAGGTGCACCCCACAAGTACGCCTTTTACCTTCAATATTGCATTCATCCTTCATGTCATACATAGATTCTACAAGGTGCTGCAAACATTCCACACGTCCCACTCTGGAAACTGTTTGAGAACAGTGAACTGTGAACTTTCAGGAAACCAGTCTGAGATGATTCATTCAGTTGAGTGTTTTCTGTACTGTTTTGTAGAGCAGCAGTTTCTGAAACACCCAGACCAACAACAACCAAGCCACGTTTCAGAGTCACTTGATCCAATATTTTGGATGCTCGATTTGAACTGCAGCAGATTGTCTTGACCATGTCTACAAGCCTGGATGAGTTGAGTTGCTGACATGTGATAGCTGATTAAAAAATGGCTGTGTTTACAAGCGGTGAACCTGATAAAGTGGCCAGGGAGTGTATGCCACATGCAGAAAAGAAATGAAGCCACGGCTACTTTACATTTAAATCAGCATTTAAACACTGACAACAGAAAAGAGAAAGGGTGAACAGGGTGAACTGTATTAATTTGAATTTTACCATTGCTCATAAGCAAAAACGCATTTCCTGTGGGGGGTAAAAAATGGAACAGGATGAGGAACATTCATCTCAAACTAAAACAATTGAGGTTCAGAGACACATGATGGGGATGGAGACTAGTGATGTGTCAAATTGTTCATTTTGATCAAATTAACGAATCACAGAATGATTCGTTCGTTTTGTGTTGACTGCGCACTAGTGCTTCCAGATCAGCTGGAGATTGTTGATCTGAACATTTCCCTATCCAGTTCGTGCAGTCTGTACATGAAATTTCACGAGTCCTGATCTTTCCCAGACTTGCAAAATGAGATGGGGGGGGGGGGGCTATGTTCGCATTATTGGTCTAATAAGGTTTGTGTATAATCACATAAAATATCTGGGTTCATTCTGTGTGCTTCAGCATACAACAGTGCCGTGAACAAATAAGGATGAGTCAGAGACAGATACTACACTGAACTAATTCAATCAACAACCGATACAGACCCAGATTCGCAAAATGAACAAATCATTACAAGTCTGGGTCCTCTGAAAAGTACTGTTCTTGGTTCTCTAGCAACAAAAACTGTATAAGCTGTTCAATTCCCCATCAGTTTCTTGAACCGGATAGGCAACTGAACAGATCAATAGGGATTCTAGCTCTTGCGTGAACAAATCTGACCAGTGTAGGATCCCTCACAGTTTTTTTGTTTTCCCAGCCATTGCTTCCTATTGTCTCTCCTACTAGTCATATGTGTTTAGGTAGGTATACACTTTATTAATCCCTGAGAGAATTTTTTTTATTTAGTCCACACTGTGTGTTAGTTTTGTACAGATGTGGCGGTGAATGGGTCTTTTCTAAACAAACGGAACTTGAAAAGCAGCTTGAGTCGGTCTGACTCAATATATGCAGAGATATAATAACTGTATGTACAGTGTCACCTTCAGCCATATCTGGAGCCTTTCCCTGTCGGGAGGTTTGGCTGACGAATAAACTTCTACTCAGTAACGAAGCTGGAGACTTTAGAAATCTGTGGAGGAAACAGGAAAGAAAACAACCTCACAAAACGACAAGAGCCACAGATATACATCAAAACGTGGCACTAACAGAATGCTGACGTTGTCTTAGGAAAGAAATATGTAAAGTATTTGCTGAACTGACCGTGCAGAAAACATTTTGTTCATCGCGTCGGTGTATGTTTGCAAAGACAGTGAGCCAGTTTCGTAATAAATACGGTACTATTGGCAGCGCTTTACTGAGTGCTTCTGCGTCTCACTTCCGGGTACGTGGGCGTGACTAAACTACCGCTAAGACTATTACAGGCGCGCACCAAAAAACAACAATTACACCGCCCACTTCTACCGTAACTGTTGTTGTATGTACAGAGTTGGTTTAAAGTGTGCTTCAAGTTCCGAAATCTTTCTCTAAATCTTTCTCATGTTCATTGAATGCAAGCATACGACGCGGATATATATAAAAAAACGGATCGTTTTTAAACTTTTTTGATCCATGTGGCTGCGGAAGGACTCGAGTCAAACGCAACTGGCAAGTCGTGACGTGGCAGATGTCTTCAGCTCCTATTGGTTAGAAAACAGAGACTGTTATTATTATTCTTGTTCTCCACGCCCACACCGGCAAATATATGCCAGAGTTGATAAACAAAGAACATTTACTAGGTAAATCCACCGAGTCGATGCAGTTCAGAAACCCGTGACAGTGGTGAGCCATCTTTTAGGAAGCGAATGAAGAAACAACTTTTGCATCACTTCACATACAGAGGACTAGTAAGAAAAGGGAAAAAGAGTAAGAGAAGAAAATGGCCAGTTTTATTTTGCGCAAAGCGGAGCCCGGAGACGTGCCTCATATTCTGCGACTGATCAAGGTAAACTCTCGCTTACAGCACCCTACTACAAGTTCAAATACAAAATAAAAAAAAAATAAACGCGAAAGCACGGCGCGTGTGTGCAAAACTTAAAAAACAAACAGACAAACCTAACGCGCTCTTAACGGCTTCCTCTGAACTTTGTATTAAATCCCATTTTGGTATAATTAACACATTTTCTTTTTTCTTTCATATCAGGAACTTGCAAAGTACGAAGAAATGGAAGACCAAGTGATTTTAACAGAAAAAGGTGAGAAGAGACTATAGGAAAACTGAACTTCTTGTGGGTTCGATTCCCGGTGTCAACAAGGTTGGACGTGTCTCAAAATGAAAGAGTGTGCTGTGGTATGTGTACAGATCTGCTGGAGGACGGCTTTGGAGAACATCCGTGCTATCACTGCGTCCTGGCCGAGGTTCCACCTGAGCATCAGAAAGTCGAGGGTAAAGCATCAAAAACAAGGCACTTCAGTTCAATTTCAATTATTGTTAGTGTCCCACCGAAGGGTCACAAAAAAAAAAAATTAAGTAAGGGCTAAAATAACGTTGGTATTTGTAGACAAAAAATATGAAATTACATTATTCAAAATTTAAATGCGACAAAAATTCGATAAAAAAAATATATGACTTGTGTTAAAAAATAATAACACACTTCAAAAACCCCAAAATCACCTGGGTTAAATGTAACCTGCATACGTTGTATATGCACATTTGACCTCATCCAAAAAAATCTTCTAATTAAAAAAGAGTTAAGGTACTTTTGGAAAACGCTACATTTTGAGCTTCTCGGTTGTATGCAAATACCAGAGGAAGTTGCATCAGTGGATGTGCTTGGACTATATTATACTGTGTGTAGTTAAAATGAAAAATTAGAATATTTAAAATATGACATTGAGTTGGGTTGCTTGCATCTGATAGGATTCTTAGGGAAGATAAGTTGTCACGACTCAACTGTCATTTGAGAAAAGAATGTCACAAAGTAACAAAGACGAAACGACCAAGCCCAACACGTGCTACAAGCCCGACTCGTTCTGTAGAATTTCCTGCATTGTGTTTTAGCCTGCTCCGTCATCGGATTTGCCATGTACTACTTCACCTACGACCCGTGGATTGGGAAGCTGCTGTACCTGGAAGACTTCTACGTGATGAGGGAGTACAGAGGTAACCAAGCCACCGCCCTGACAGCTAGGTTCTGGAATTTGCTGAGCAGATTTACACCTTTCACACAGGTTTCGGAATCGGGTCGGAAATCTTGAAGCGCCTGAGCAAGGTAAGATCAGACGATGGAACACAACATCGCCGATTTACGAGCTTGTTTTCGCAGACGGCCGTGAAGAACCGCTGTAGCTGCATGCACTTCATCGTGGCAGAGTCAAACAAGGCGTCCATCGACTTCTACAAGCGGCGTGGAGCTTTCGACCTCTCCCTGCAGGAGGGATGGAGACTTTTCAGGATCAACAAAGAGAATCTCCTGAAGATGCAGAGTGAAGAATAACAGCAATTTCTCGGTTAAATCTAATCAATAACGTTATTAATCTGTGCTTATTATGTGTACCCATGTCTGCTTGTATTCATTTGGTTTCTGTAAAGATCTGTCAGTGTTTATCCAATAATCAGTCATTTTGTATTCAACAATGTTTATTAGTTGTGTTTTTATATATATACACTAGACAACATGCCACAGACTTACGTGATTATCTGATAAGATCAATGATATCTTTGACATAATAGAAGCAAAATCAGTTTAGGTGTGGAAAGTTGAAGTGTTTCCACCATAATATCGTTCCTCATCTTCTACATCACAATAAAGAGCTGATTGTTGGCAGAAGGATCACAGACTAGTCCACAGCCTAACAGAGCATAAGGAGCGGAGAGAACTCCAGGATCATATCGCTAATTGTTATCGACGCGGGAATTTTGGCAGTCGGTTTTCAGCGTCTTCTCCACCTGTATCAGAACAGAACAAAAGAGACACTCAATCATCTTTACTGAAGGCTTGGGCATCTTGAATTGAATTGCCTTTTNCACAGACTAGTCCACAGCCTAACAGAGCATAAGGAGCGGAGAGAACTCCAGGATCATATCGCTAATTGTTATCGACGCGGGAATTTTGGCAGTCGGTTTTCAGCGTCTTCTCCACCTGTATCAGAACAGAACAAAAGAGACACTCAATCATCTTTACTGAAGGCTTGGGCATCTTGAATTGAATTGCCTTTTCGACTGTTCTTGGCTTCTCTTTGGCTGGAGGCTTTTCTTTCAGCAGTTCCTCAAAAAGCACACGGCCGTGTGAAGCCCAGGAAGAGAAGTGGTCGACCGTAGACTGTTATCAGCAGAGAAGAACATTAGAGTCCAGAAAAACATTCACTCTGTGATTTTCAGAACTTTACATTCAATGTTGTGTAGTGTAGTAAGTAGTGTAGTGACTTATAATTTGTACCCACATGATGCAATTTCTGACAAAAAGACATGTGGGAGATGATCATGCTAGTCTAAAACTGTATGTTTATGTTAACTATGACAACCCTAATGTTGTTTGCTGAAAAAAACCACAAACATTCACACTTGTCTGTGTGTGATACATTTATGAAAGATGTCTACACATCAACATAACACAAGTTGATGTGTAGAAATAAGGAAACTGGTAAGGAGTGCAACTGGTTCAGGTAAGACTGAAAGAACAAGTTAGGATGTTTGAACGACGATTGACATTCAAAGTCAATAGAACAAGAAAAGTCTATAAAGAAAGTTCAATTTGCGAAAAAAAAGTACAAATATTTGCCTCATGATATGGATCATGAAAAATTAGCTTTTTCTCCTAGATGAGAATAGAAGGACAAAACAAAGATGACTTTTCACTACAACTTTGTTCAAATAAATGTCAGGATCCTTTTAAACTGTAGTTGTGACCGATTTATGCCTTAGTAGGAACCCTACAGAGAACGTTCAAGTGATGGCACGTGTTAAACGTCTGGACGCGGCAACAGATCCATCAAGATTCTCCACAGTCAGTTATCAGTGTGATAAACTATGCAGATCAGTCCTAGGGCTTATTTTCAGAGCAGCCTGAGTATCTCTGTGCCAACCCGGACTGACAAAACGTATTCAAAGAAACACTGCCACACTTTTATGTCTCTGGTGCCCACACAGGAAGAAGAGAGGAAGGAACACAGACCGTCTGGAAATTCAACACACAGACAGAGTTTCCGTTTGCCGTTTCTTTTGAGGGACGCAGGCATAAGTGTTTGTCCGGGAGCAAAATCACACAAAATAACTTGCTTTGGCAACGGTGGCGGCGTCTTGTGGGTAGAACATGGAGGTTGTGAGCGCCATCAGAGCGGTTGGGAACACCAGCCTCTTGATCAAACTGCCTGTGTGGAGACACAACACACACACACACACACTCGTCCACACGCAACTCGCAATTAGCCTGTGTAGAAACACACCTTTGGCGAAGTAAAGTCCTAGGATTCCAGAGAAGCCAATGGCACCGACACTGGGGTAGAACTCAGACGGAGGGTTGTTCAGAAAGCCATAAACGCCTGATAGAAATAACACGTGACGCATGTGAAAACACGCACATGTTTGCACAGACGTGTGTGTGAGGTTTTACCTGTGAGCGCATTTCGAGTGGATGTCACACCGGGCTCCAATGTCCTGAAGTGTGTCTGGATGACAGAGAAACAGAAATTACAAACATGTACACACACGTATACATGCAGCCAGTCAATCTGAGTTACCAACCTGAAGTTTTTCTGTGAAAAACTGGGTCTTTTCCTGTAAGAATATTAAAAATGAACTGTGTGAAAAAACATACACAACAACAGATACACAACCCATTGTCATGTCATTGGTTTTGTAATATCCCAAATATTTCTTGGCGATGTTGTAAAAAGTTTTCTAACAAATGCTTTCTTGGGCTAATTTCTGGCGTTAACACATGTGATGACACCTGACAGAGCGAAATATATGGCTGTGTTGCTGTCCTCAGAGAAGCCATGGCTTGCTCGACGTGTCCGGCTTCCTGCTTCTCGTGTGTGAGTGGATGCTGTGGTGCACTGTAAAGAGAGAGCTGAACACACACACACACATACATCAGACACAACGCATCTGTTTATTTTTCACCCAAGTGGAGCTCCACGAACCTCATCTGTCTTCAGCACCGAATCCTTTTCTTCAACCTTCTTTGCTGCCAAGACGATGGCAGACATTATGCCAATGGCCCCTGGCCCCTGAACAAGCAGAGACAAAAATATAGGCATACTTCTGTTTATAGCCTTTCTTTGGCAAGCAGAATATCAAAAGTTAATGTGTGTGTGTGTGTGTGTGT